>JAIUCV010001741.1:0-66757 GCA_026724425.1 Erythrophleum ivorense | reverse complement strand
CCACATGACTTGCTTAGGCACTAGGTTATTCTATAAACCCCCATTATGGTTCCATAATTGCATCTAATGAAGCAATACCCCTCAAATAAATTCTAGGCTCCATTATTTCTTTTTAAATATGATTCTTAACTCCTTTTAAGTCTCTTGGAGTCATCACACAATTAAAACAAAGAGTCTAACTATATGTTACTTCTTTAGGTCATAATATGGAACCTAAAGTACCAACTCACTTTCTATGAGTTCTAAATTTTTCCCAAGGCCTCCTCTCATTTTCATTCATCATATATGACTCAAGAATGGGCTTAGAAAAATTTAAAACTCTCCCTAGCTAGGAGAACCCATCTAGGCCGAGGTTATGAAGCATATTGGGTTCCATGGAGCTTTCTTTGTTTTCTTAAGGGAAGATGCATGTGGGGAGCCACTTAAGGATCGTAGGACCTCATTTAAACTCTTATTTAGGCCTAGAAATCATCATACAAAATCAGATTTTACAAGATGCAATTGAAACCCTAGAACTTGCATCTTGAAATCTAATAATTTTTTATTGATTTTCTTTGCATATTCTTAATCTCCACACCCTTTTTCCTTAGATTCACCTTTGGTTCTGCCCAAAAACCAAGTCCTCCTAGGGTTTTCTCATGTTAGGCGAAATGAAGGAGGAGAGAACCAAAGATGACAACCATAGGAAGAGAAATTACCTTGTTTTCTTGCTTTTTCTCACTTGAATCTTGTGTTCTTTGAGCTCCTCTCTTCAAATCCGAATTTCCCCTCAATTTATCCTTTAAAATAGATCCATATACTTCATTATAATCATAGGAAATGAAGTAGAATGAAGGAGAAGAGGTTTGGAAGAGAAAGAGCATGAAAAACCATGAAAATTCATACCTTTCTACCTTGAATCTCTCCTCCTTTTCTTCCTCCTCTTGTGTGCCTCATCCGCTAGGGTTTTCCTCTGGTTTTGGATGGAACATGGTCATGCATAATGAAGGAAGAATAAAGGTGCATCATATATATAGGTGGGAGGAAGTTACACTTTTCAAAAGTTCTCATTTTGCCCTTCATTCTTGGCATTTTCATTTCTCCTTCGTTTTAGCTCCTTTTTGAGAACCATCTTTTCCATTATAAAATTTAGGTTCCCAATTTAGTAAAATGCCTTTGGAATCACTCAAATCAGAGCTAAAACCTTCTCGAACGAATCCGTCAAAGTTTGGGTACACTAACATTGGAAAACATCTACCGGAGGGGTTTTAGCTATCCCAGGGCTTTCTATGGTTTTTAGGGCCTTTGAGAACCCTGGAGAACTCAAAGCTTTCATTTAGGAAGCCCTCCTATATGAATTCCAAAATTTACTCAAATTTATGAAAATGCCATTACGTTTCGTAAACTTTTCGTAAGAAATTGTTTCTTCATTCTAGCTCAGTTTTTTTTTCCATCTGAGCCTGGGATTCTCATTTTTAGGAGCCTAGAATGCTTCCCAATTTTTTTGGGACCTTAACTACATCATCTTGGGGGACTTCCTTTTGTATCCAGTGAATTTCATTCATTTATAGAGAAATCGTACGTTACGTTTTTCACGTTTTCTCTTATTTTCAGGGAACTGGATGTTACACTAGTAAAGGGAATACAAGCCATGTGATTGAATTCTAAACTTAGCATGCTTACAAGTAATACATCTAGAACAAACAAAAACTACATCTTTTCTTATGTCAGGCCAATAAAAATGCTCATTCAAACGAGCCAAAGTCTTTTCTACACCAAAATGGCCTATGAATGCCCGCCATGAGTCTCCTTAACAAGAAGCTCATGAATAAAACACATAGGAACACATAAATTTTTCTTTTTGAAAAGGAACCCATCAAACCTATAATAGTTATTAGCACTATACAATTCATAAGATTTCCAAATATCAGTAAAATCAGAATCAGACTCATACATGCCTTTTAACATCTCAAAACCTATCAATCTAGCATGCATGGAAGTAATTGAAGTGTAACACTTAGACAATGCATTAGCTATAACATTTTCCTTTCCCTGCTTATGCTTAATCACATAAGGGAAGGTTTCAATAAATTCAAGCCAACTTGCATGCCTTTTGTTCAATTTACCTTGAGACTTAAGAAACATAAAACTCTCGTGATCAGAATGGATAATAAATTCTTTAGGTCATAAATAATGTTGCCAAGTTTCTAAAGTCCATTTCAAGGCATACAATTCTTTATCATATGTGGAATAATTTAAAGTAGGACCACTCAATTTCTTACTAAAATATGCAATAGGTTTAGAATCCTACATCAACACACCACCTATGCTTATACCAGAAGCATCACACTCAATTTCAAAAACCTTAGTAAAATCAGATAACACAAGCACTGGGGCATTAGTTAGTTTTTCCTTCAGTATGTTAAAAGCACGCTCGTGCTTCACCCTACTTGAATACCACATTCTTTCTTACCAAATCATTCAAAGGGGCAGCAAGAGTAGAGAAGTCCTTCACGAATTGCCTATAGAAGCTTGCCAATCTATGGAAGCTCTTTACTTCACTCGACTCTTAGATTGATTTGACCTTTTCCTTGTCTACTTATATGCCACGAGCTCCTACAACAAATCCAAGAAAAATCACAAAATCTAAACAAAATGAACACTTCTCTAAATTGGAAAAGAGTTTATTCTCCCTAAGCACAACAAACACATCATGCAAATTACTTACATGCTTTTCTAGGCTTTTAGAGTAAATCAAAATGTCATCAAAGTAAACCATAACAAATCTACCAATGCAAGGTCTAAAGACATGGTTCATTAAACTCATGAAAGTGCTAGGTGCGTTAGTCAAGCTAAATGGCATAACTAACCATTCATATAACCTAAACTTAGTCTCAAAAGCAGTTTTTCATTCATCACCTTATTTCATCCTAATCTGATGGTAACCACTTCTAAGATCAATTTTAAAGAAGACACATGCACCATACAACTCATCAAGCATATCATCTAACCTAGGGATAGGATAGTGATATTTTATCGTTATTTTGTTGATGGCATGACAATCCACACACATCCACCACTTGCCATCCTTTTTGGGCACAAGAATCATTGGGACAGCACACGGACTCAAACTTTCACAAACAAAGCCTTTCTTCATGAGCTCTTCCACTTGATGTTGTATTTCCTTAGTCTCATCTGGATTTGCTCAATAAGAAGGTCTATTAGGGATAGATGCTCCTGGGATAAAGTCTATATGATGCTCAATGCCTCTTAAAGGGGCAATCCATAAGGTATTTCCTCTGAGAACAAGTCACAGAACTCCTGCAATAAAGACATAACACTAGCAAGTAAAGAGTGATCAAGATCATCGATAGTAAGATAAACATCTTTATAAAGCAATAAGAAAGCATTTTCACAAATAAGAGCTCTTTTGATCTCACTTCTACCTGAAAATAAACTCACTTTCTTTTCCTCATGTTTTTCTCTAATTTTCTTTTCCTTTCTACTCAACTCTCCCTTCTCTTGCTTATTCTCATTCTCAACACTCACACTCACTTTACCTTTCTTTTCTTGCTCTCTCTTCTTACACTCTCTTTCAATTTTTAATTGATCCTCATATGCTTGAATAGGATGAAAAGGGGTCAATACAATAGTCTTACCATTAAAAACAAAGAAGTAATAATTTTTATATCCATCATGTTTTACCTTTCTGTCAAACTGCTATGGCTTACCAAGTAACAAGTGACCAATATACATGGGTGCTACATCACAAAGAATCCCATCATGATAATTACTAATAGAAAAAGAGATGAGCACCTGTTTTGTTACTTTTACCTCCCTACTATCATTAAGCCATTGTAATTTATAAGCAGTAGGATGCCTCAAAGTAGGCAAGTTTAGCTTTTCCACAAGTAAAGTACTAGCTATATTTGTGCAACCACCACCATCAATAATCAAACTATATACCTTCTTATGGATGAAACAACGAGTATGGAAAATATGCTCATACTACTCTACCTCGAGATCTTCTTTAGGTTGAATGTTGAGAGCACACCTAGCCATAAGGGCTTCACCATTTACAGCTTTAGTTAACTTTAAATATGAGTCAATAGTCAGGGGTGGCATCTTATCCTCCTCAGACTCACTACTAGCACTAGTCACATCACCATTCTCAAGAATAATCATAGTTCATTTGTTAGGACATTGCGAAGCAATGTGACTAAAACCATTATATTTAAAACATCTAACCTTAGAGGAAGAAGCACTAGGATTAGAAGATGAGAAAGGTTTTGAATCAATTTTACCCTTAACCTAAAAGGGTTTTACCTCACTTTCCTCTTTAGACTTGAAATCGGTCTTTGGCTTAAAGGAGACTTTGGAATCCCTCCAAGAACTCAAGCTAGATGTCACTTTCAGGTTTTGTCAAGCACTTAGTTGCTTTTTCACCTTGATAGCTCTATGCAAGAGCTCCTCTATATCTAGCTAATTGTATAAATCAACTTGGGCAGCTATATCAGGATTTAAGCTTTTAATGAATCGGGCCATGGTTGCTTCACGATCTTCCTCCATATTTTCCTTAATCATGGCAATCTCCATTTCTTGATAATAATCCTCCACACTCATAGAACCTTGTTTCAGCTTTTAGAGTCTCTTATATAATTCTCTATAATAGTAACTAGGGATAAACTGTTTGCGTATGATAGTTTTCATCTCCTACCAATCATGAATTAGACCTTCACCTGTACGTCTTCTGGTGAGTAAGAGTTAATCCCACCAGATGCTTGCATAATCAGTAAACTCCACTACAGCAAGTTTTACTTTCTTCGCCTCAGTGTAAGAGTGGCACTCAAACACATACTCCACTCTTCTTTCCTAATCTAAGTACTGGTCTAGGTCATTTTTCCAGAGGAATGAGGGAATCTTCATCTTAATGTTTCCAATACCATCATCCTTATTGGATGATGATTGTCTACCTCTCCGAGTATGGGACTCCTTAAAGTCAGACTTAGCATCATCATCAAGCTCTACCTGAGCTCGTCTTCTATGGGTCCTCCTATTGGAAGAAGACTCTACATCATCTAATATGGAACTAAGTTTCTCAAAATTATTTTGAATTGCTCTAACCTAGACTTTCATATCAAAGTCACTGTGCTTAGATTCTCCAGACATCTTGAAATATTAGTTTGTACAAAAAAAAGAAAAGAAAGATATAGGACCTCGCAACTTACAAGCTTATGTGTTTACACTCAAGAATAGTAATTCACTTGTGTTTACTCTCAAAATTTGGCTTTTATTAAGACAGTATACTCTAGCCTTTTACCACTCAACAATTTGCTTCTTACAAGTGTTCTAAGCAAGTCACAAGCAAATCAAAAGAAAAGATCAAACTAGTGGCAATAAAAAAAACTAGAATCCTAAAATGCAAATTCCCAAAGGTGAAAAAGAGGTGTGTAACAAAAAGGGAAGGAGGAAAGGAAAAACAAGGAGGAAAGGGAGGATTGGATGGCTTAGAAGGAAAGGAAAAATTTGAAAATAGGAAACTTTAAGAATAGGAAATTACTTGAGAACCAAGTTAATCAAAATAGGAAACTACTTGCAATTCAAGTTTAGAACAATTAGGAAAGAAAATTCTTACTTGAATGCAAAATAGGAAAGTAGATAACTTGATAGCTACTCAATGCAATCAAATTAGGAAACTAACTCCAAGCTTTAAGCTTTCAATTTTGAATTTTCACAACTTGGAATTTTGAATTTTGTGATCTAAATCTTTTCCTTTTTTTTTCACTCTCTTTTTTTTATCGAATTTTTTTTGAATTTTTTTTTGAGTATCACACTTTTTTTTGGAATGAGGATAAAGGCACACAACAATGGAAGAAGGAAGAAGATAAAAGACAAAGACAAAGATGAAAAAGGTAATACAAATGGAAGGAGAAAAATTATGAAGAACAGTGGAAGGGAAACACAAAGATATACCTTGCATTAGCAAACCAAAGCTCTAATACCAAATGATACAAGACCCTCTAAGAACCTTGTCCTAGTAACCTTGGCACACAAATTGATCACCCGAGATTGGCTACGTCTTACATGAAAGCGGAAGCACACAAAGGGATTATTGGTTGGAGGTAGAACCCTAAGAGAACTTGTCTCTTAGAACCCTAACCAATGATGCCACAAAGGATGACCAATCCTTTGACAAGTCACATGAACTCTCAAAGAATACAAAGAAGCAAAGGCCTCATAAAGAATTGAATAATACTCAAATTCATTCATGATCTAAAAATAGAATACAATAGGAAGCCTTTTATAGGCAAAGTTTCTAAAAGTCTAAAATCCTAATAAAAGTTAAACTCTAAAATTTGATTATAAATATATTAAATGGTGCCTAAAATCAAAGAACAAGATTAGGATACTAATTTTAACTTAATCTCAAAGATAGGATCTTTGACCAAGTCTTAAAAATAATAAAATAAATAAATGACCAAATTCATAAAGAATCCTAGCCCAAACCAATTAGCTTCTTTAAGTAGTCACATGGGATGCTCATGCTTCCTTAAAAATCACATGGTTGACACATGATTCTTAATATCTTGCCATTGGACTCCAATTGGGCCTTGGCACTCCTCTTATAGAATGGTTAGCATTATCACAACTTTTACATCTTCTTAGGCCCTCTCTTGGCTCAAATAAATGGGCTCTAAGTCATGAAGCTTATGAATCAAACAATTGAAGGCTTCTTTCATTGCTTTGGCCCTAGCTCTTGTTATTAGGCCTCCTATGCCTTGCAATGGATTTTTAGGCACATTTGACTTGAACTCTTGGGTTTTAATTTGCAAATCACATCCTTGGGCCTGAAGCTTAGCACCATATCCTTCATCAGCTCCACTTCTATGCTCAGTAAGGTCTCTTGGTGCTATTGCATCACTTTCCCTCCATCATCTTAAAATGTCTAGGTAACACACAAGAAGGGAGAAATGCAAGCCAAGGGCTTTGAAAAGCTATATTTGAACCATTATGTAGCTTACTTTGTAATTGAATGGTAAAGTGATTATGTATATGTTATTTTTGAGATGTAAGATCATGAACAATTGTAATATGATGTATAAATCCTGTATGGACCACATGTGCATGAAATTAATGCAAATGTGGGATTTAGCTTCTTGAATGACTTATGTGTATAATGTATTCTTGGGTATAGAATGGTCCAATTGAGATGCATGAGGCTTGGAACCACTTAAGCAGTTCCTACGAGGCATATTTATGCTTTTAAACTTGTCCAGGAGGTGTCAAACCATTGGAAAAGCCATTTGGACAAACTTGACACTTTATGGAAGCTAAAATTGACCATTTTGTGAAGTTATATCACTTTCTATCCAAATGAGCTCTTCTTGGTCTGAGATTTGACATGCATCTATAACTTGTTGAGAGCTTTTTGGGAAGCTAAAGTGGATATTATTTGGATGTCTACAAAATATTTGGTGAATTTTTGAAGTTGGCAAAATTTTCTGGTTTTTGTTGCTGTCATTGTTCATTTGGTCCTAATTGTATCTCTATCATTCATGGGGCAAATGATGTCCAATTACCACTAAATGTTACAAGGAGAAATTAGACCTTCCCATTGACTTGTGCCAATTAGAAGCACCTCATTTGGATGTCTAGAGAGGAAGACATTAATTTTTGAAGTTGCTAACCCATGGTACTATTTGATTGATTTTCGAGGTCTAAATACTCTTGGATTGGTCTGGAACTATTTTTCTCCTCCTTAACATCTATAACTTTCCAAATTGGTATAGGTTGCATGGATTGGATTTTTTCAGAATGAATTATGAATTTTCAAAGTTTTATATTAGTAATTTGTATCAGTATCAGAGGGCAACCAAACCTTTCTACTTTTCTTGTTATCAAACATGGTCTAGATAGGATTTTCATGGCTGGAAATTATTTTTATTGTACATTTGACATCTAGATCTCTCCAAAAAGTTATGGTTTGTTTGATTTTGATTTTTCTAGAATTAGTTATGATTTTTCAAAGTTGCCTCAAATTCTGCTATCTTGGAACCGAGGCAAAATGTGATTATTTGGGATTTTTGACCCTTGATCCATGATTTGTGCTAAGTTTTGAGAATTTTATGATTTGTATGAATGGAAAATAATTAGAGAATTTTATTGGCAAGTTCATACGGCCCTAGAAATGTGAAATGAAAAATTTATCCACTACGCAACATAATTTAATTCATTATTTTAATGTATTTTCTTGAGATGCCTTTGATAAATTGTATAATTCCATTTGTAAGAAGGGGATCAATGTTGGAAGTAATATGGTATTACATGCTTGGATTGATTAATCATGGGAATCTTTAGAATCATGTGCATAGGATTTTAATGGTACGTTCGCAAGTGTTGAAAAGGCTACTAAAGATTTTTCTATGCTCATTACACCTAAGAACAACAATTAGATTGTCTAGGATGGACCATCATTGCAAATTGAAAATTTCTGGTGCCTTAGACAACCTATTTTGGGGTGGGTCATTGTAATCATGTGATCTAGTGGAACATCCACTTGGATTATGGCTTGTAATACTTACGGAGACTCATCCCCCAAGTCTTAAAAGATTACATTAATACCTTAGTAATATCACTTTTGAGGTCTGGTTTATCAAAGAACATAGTCTAGACTTAAAAGATTATGTTTTAATTCTAGGTGTATGCAAGATGAGGCTCTAGGATGTTTGAGGATTTTAAATAGACTAGTCATGGGATCAAACTACATGTTAGTTCTAACCTTTAGGAATCATGACCATGAGAAGGGGGAAATCTTTAGGGTATTGACTAGGATTGAGATGGAATTTTATATGTTAAATGAAAATATCAAACTTTATGTAGAAAAATAAATTAAATAAGGATATAATGTGTGTGATATTTTATAAGGTAACTAAACATAAGTTAAACTAGATGACCTTACGAGAAGTGAGACTCTCTTTAATTAAGGAAGTTGGGCTAGAGAAGAGTGAGGTTACTTTGAATAAAGGACAAGTAAAAACCTTTCTATGAAACAAGGTTTACCCACCTAGGTTGATGTTAAAGAGATGAACAGCATGAGCTTAATTAAGTGGAATCCTCCTGTGACTCTTAATATTAGCTATTAAGGAAAGTTAGATCAAGCATATAGAAGCTACTTCTTTACTAAATTAAGAACCAAAAAGAAGTTAACATGAAACTCTATGATTGACTATTGGCACTCTGGAATTTGGAAAAAAATATATAAAAGAAGAGAGAAAGAAAGAAAGAAATCAAGGTTTATTTAAGCTAGGTGCTTAGCACTTGTAGTAAGGTGATTATGTAGAACTTGATCAGGATCTCTTTAGTTGTGGACAAAGAAAGAATAAGGGAGATGCATGTTTATATGTCACTTAATTTTGTCTACTTAAATGAAGAGAATTGTGGGTATCAAAGTAAGATTGTAGTATAAGGAGAACATCTTTTGGGCGAAAATGGTATGGAAATGGCTGACTTTTGATGGAGCAACTTGAGAAACCAAGGAAGTAATGAGAAAGGATTATCTAGCGCTTTTTGAGTAAGGTATATGTAATTTTGAGGAAAAATTTCCTAAAAGGAAGGGAGAATGTAACATCCAAAAATTTATCAAGGAAATGATAGAGACTTAAGTAATTAATTAGGGAAGATAAAGGATTATTATAGGGATTTTGAAATAAATTATATGAATGCTTTTGTTTAAAATATTTTGAGACAAAATAATGATTCTTGGCCATTGTTAAAAGTAAATGAATTTTTTAATTATCGATTTGGGCTTAATTAGGAAGAATAGTAAGTGAAGAAGGGAAATTAAATGCTTGGGCCTTATAGTTATTTTGTTTATAATAGCAAACCATTAATAGAGGCTCAATTACATTCTTATACATACTTGACTTAAATAAACCCTTTTTAGCTTTGGCCCAATACTTAAGAAAGGGCCCAAATGGATTATGGGCAATTGGTTCAACCCATTTCCAACTTAAAACCATAAGGGTTTTGTAGCCACATAAAAGATTTGGAAGCAAACATTTTGTGTTGCAAAACCAAGAGAGCATTTTTGCATATTTGGGAGGAGGCTAGGGTTTTTTTAGCTTCTTGCCACCATTTTGCACTTCTAAAGGGTGATTTAACTAAGGTGAGTTATACAAAATTTAATCCTCTCTTCTTCCTCTACATTTTGGTTAAGTTGGTTTGTCATTTGGTGGATTTTCATCTCTTTCTCAAATATGAAATTTGGTGTTTGGATGATTCCTTGCAAGATTTCCAAAGTTTGGAGTTGCTGGAACTATAGGGTAAGCATTTGTCTTCATTCTGTAGTGTAACCTTGCTCAAATTTCATGTTATTGGATGAGTTTGGTATATGGTTGATTGTATATGCGAAAATCCAAGTTATAGGATGGCCCACGGTGTGTTCTTGGTAATCAAGGCTTAAATCAGTCCATTTAATCTCTTAGATGTATGGGTAAGTGTTTCTCTTTCTTTTATAAGGTATATGTTCTGACTTTCTATCATTTAGATTGAATTTTAGTGCATGGCTTTTATGTGTGCGAAAATGGAGATGTTAGGAGTGACCCATTGTGAGTTCTTAGTGTTTTGACTTTAATTGGTGCAATGGACTCTTTGAGAACTTGGGTAAGTAATTTCTAATGGATTCTTGATGAAATAGATCAATGGATAGGGAACTATTTTGTTAATAATAGTTAAATGATGATAGTTATACTTATCATAGGCTTAGTGGGCATTTGGACTATGTTGGTAACTAAAGGAAGAGTAATTGAGCTTTATTGAGGTAACCGGGTTAATTTCCTAATTTCATGTATATGCTCTTTTTGATATAACATTTGATGCACATATATGTTTTTGAAATGCTAAATGATTAGTTAACTACTTAAATTGTTATTTTTTGGGATCGTGAGCAAGTCCTATCATACCATAAAGAAATAATACCTAATTTACATTACATCATGCTTACAACATTAATTTCCTTATTCTTAACACTTTTAGCAGTGAAATAAATCGATATTAAAGGCCTACCTTCTCAAATTTTGCATAAATGCATAACTTTAGTATGTCAATCTCAAAAATCATGCTAGAAAAGTTTTTTCAACATGAAACATCAGAAAAGGAGTCATGCATCTCGGGTTATAAGCCATATGAATCAAGCTAGCGCTTTAGCACCATTTCTCATGGTTTCATATTTTAGCCATCAACTTCAAAAATTCATATCTTGAGTTAGAAAACTCTGATTTACACAAATTAGGACTTTATGTAAAGCTCAAGACATGAATTACATTTTGTAAAAATTTTAGATCAAAATAAGTTCATTTGGTCTTCAAAAATCTAATGGAATAGTAACTACATCAGAATTTTAGACCCAACCTAGACCTAAAACTTTGAGCATGCATATCTTGGCTACATAGCTCTTTTTTAAGCAAACTTATGGTTGTGAAAAATTTATAATGCCAAATATATTATTATAAAATTTCATGAGCATTGTAGTCCATTTGGCCTCTCAAATACCCAAAGAACCCGATCTAACCATATGAACAGTACCCAGGTAATTTTGCAATTTTTAGCTAACTTTCAAAAATCATAATAAATTCTATAGAGCTCCAAAAATTATGTTCTTTGGCTTTATGGAAAGATCTAAATGCTTGCTAAATTTTATCCAAAAATTCATTCATTTAGTTAGATTTTGGTTCAGGGGTAGAAAGTGGCTCAAAATGGTGCACCATTGGTTCCAAATGATTCAAAATGGACTTTTTCATTGCATGCGACCATCTCAGCATGTCCAAACATGAAATGAAGCATATATGACCACTTTATCAAGTCCCAAATATCATTAAACTCAAAATGACTCATCAACTTAGGATTATACACATACTTTCCATGGCCCATACATACCCAAATTGCACATTCTTGTACATTTATATTCAAAAATGATGTTTACATCATAATCTCATGCTTTTACATATGTGAGAATGTTTACATCACAAAAAAATATGTACAATCTCATATGGGCAAGATGTCATATAAAAACTAAAACTATTATCAAAGTAAGGTAATCCATGCTTGTTGCTCTCCATGATTGGGTCTTTGAAAGTTCCTTAGACATAATTAGATATAATATAGAGGAGAGTGAGATTCTATGAATCTCAATAACTTATTCATCTTTCAAGAACACTTATAAGGCATGTTATCATGTCAAAGAGAGCAAACATGCATAATTGGCTTTCAAATATCAAAGATAATCAAATATTTGAAGTCATATAAATCCATCAAAGTAAAAATAAGCTTTAGAAACTTTTGATCTAGCCTCCCAATTATTTAGGGCATTTGAATTAACATCACCCACTTTAGAGACTTTTGACTTAACCTCACTCATTCTTAAGACTTTTGGCTTTGTGTCACCCATGCTTAGGGACTTGTGTAACAAACACAATTTTTGTAAAATGATGAAATGAGTCATATAAAAGCAAGTCCTCTGAAATGAGTTAGATAATATTCCAAAAAATTTAGGTAGAGTCCTAGGATCTTAAAAATGATAATTTCAGGCTCAGACGAGAAGAAAAATGAAGTTAGGATGGTGAAACAATTGCTAACAAAAACTGACAAAACGTAATGGCATTTTTGTAAATAAGTGCAACTTCTGGAAAAACACATAGGACGGCTTTCTAAATGGAAAATTTGAGTTGCCCAAGGTTATCAGAGGCCCCAAAAATCATGGGAAGCTCTGGGACTGGTAAAGCCCCTCTGGTGTATGTTTTCTAACAGCGATGAGCCTAAACTTTAATGGATTCGTTTGGGAAGGTTGTGATGACCTTAACTTCTAACCATTGTAATTAAGGTAAAATACGTGATTAATAACCATAAATTAGGGTTACAATACATTAAGACTAATTACATTCAAAAAATGCAGGGAAATTTGAACCTTAATGTTATTAGAGTCATTAATCAAATAATTACAAGCATTCATGTACACAAGGAAAACAAACACTCATTTTATAAGCCTTTGATTCTATTACCCATTAATTCCAACTTACAAGAATCTTCTACCAATGTTTCTAAGCCATCCCTTGAGGTTACCATATGAAAAATTAGGATTTCTAGGTTAGAATGAGAGTTTAGGACCGTTAGTCTTGGCTAAATGCCCTTGCGCTACGGCTAATTGCTCTCGGGTTCACCCTTATATCTTTACAGATTTTGCCGTGGTGAGTTAGAGCTTCACCACGGCTAACCTACATGGCACTGTGGTGAGGAAGCCTCCTGGAACTTACCTCACTTGCCTCTCGCTATTGGGAGCGGCCAATTCCTCTTTTCGCAGCGGCTAATTCCTCTCTGGAATGCTTGTCACATTTTCATAGAAGTTCGCTGTGGCTAATTCCCATTTAGTCGCAGCGAATTACCCTCTGGACAACTCCCAGTTTTGCCTCTCACACTTCGCCGCGGCTAATTCTACTTTTCACCGTGGCGAATTGCTCTCTGGTACTCCTACTGGGCAATTTCGCCTCTATTGGCCATGGATAATCCCATTTTGGGCGCAGCAAAATGCCTTCTGATCCTACAACTCCTAAAATCTTGTCTCATACTCTCCACTCTCCCTCTAATAACACCCTAGGGCCACTCTACCTTAATTGTGGGGCTCCAATAACTTTCATTAGCCTAATTTACCCAGCTAATCTATTACTACTAGTTCAAGACTTAAGAGTCAATTTCTACTCCTCCAACTACCCTAGATCAACAAGTTTATAGATTAATAATAGCAGAATTTCATAAGCTTCCAGCAATTATCATTCAAATATACATTCCATTACAAATTCCATACATCACTGATTCAAATCAACAATCTAATATATTTCATGATGACATTTCTAACAGTAGACCATATCATAAAGTCAACAAAGTTTATACATCAGATACTGTAAGTTCATACATCCAATACCAAGTTATAATGAGATTTAACTCTTTAATAGATACAATCTAATTAATTTAAATGTAAATGCCTACACTTGGCAATATGATTACATGATGATGCTATATAAAATATTAACAAAATTGCATCTACTCTACTCAGATTAGCCCAAGTGTAGCTTCCTCCACACATGGTAAGGCTTATGAATTTTCATCCACTTGCTTCCCCTTATCCTTACCCGAAGAGCCACCACCTGAAAGTATGATCCCATGAAACGGGGTGAGGTGTGAATCTCAGTAACCAAGGAAATTTCCATTTATATAATCTAATTTAATTAACATATATGCATGAATCAAAATTAACATCAGAATCATATCAGTCATATCAGCAAAGGAAATGGTTAGGCTACTATGATTACCATCTCATACTAGCAATCATATTTTCACATGTTAAATGCCAATAATACTGGGAGAGGCCCGTCCACGGCACCCACTCCCTAATGAGCACAACCATGGCTTAGTGCATCTGGGGTTTGATCATAACCCAGTGGCTGATCGAAGTACATGCATGGGTGGCAGCCGTACCATAGCTCCACCATGGACTCACAAGGTCCAATCACACATAACAGATAGCTAACCAATTTATTTAGCATCAAAATCATAATCATGCAGCAAATATAAGATTAAAAGAAACATATGCATGGAATTAGTATAAACCCCGATTACTTCACTTGTAGCCAATCCTCTAAGAGCCAAGTGAGTGCTACTGGAGCCAATGGATACAAAACCAAGCCATTACTATCCCTAATCATAATTTGTATAAGCAAACCCATCACTTAAAGAATTAAGCTATATAGGACTACTCAGAAACACTTACCCAATTACCACTAAAACCAATTTCAGATTTGGTTGAGCCTACCCCAGAAATCTCAAAATAACACCTCAAATTCTGAGTAAATTCACATAAAAACAATACCCATGTTATAAATCAACTATAGAGGTCTCAAACTAGCAGAGAAAGCATCAAAATGGAGAGTTTATACTTACCTAACAACAACCTTAATCCCAACCTACGAAATTTTACTAAGAAAATCCCAACAACCACATTTCAGATTTTAGGTATGGTGAAAATGCTCCAAATAAAAAACTAATCAGGCCAAAATGAAGAGAAAAAGAAGGAGATTAAGTTATATAATAAGTACCTTAGCTAATTTTGAGCTTAGAAGTGAAAAATGATGGATTTCTTGCCCCAAACCCTAGCCTCCCTTCAAACCTCCGAAAATAAGTCATGTGTGTGTGTTTTAGCAAAATGTGGAGGGGCTAAAGTGTTTAGGATTTTAGTTGGGTTTAAGTTGGGTCTGATGTGGGTCATGGGCTGACCCCAAGGTCCAATTGCAAGTGGATTATGATTTAAACCTTGTTGGGCCAGCTTTAATGTGTTAGGCTACAGAAATTTAATTAGGTCAGACCAAGTTTAAAAGACTCAATTGATTTGGGTCTACACAAGGGTTATTGGGCCATTTATAAAAGCTTGTGCACGTTGGGTCTTGGGTCTCTAATTCTTTAAATCAGATTGGGCCCTCTATTAGTTCCTAACCTTAGCCTACTTAATTTAATTTGAGCCTAAATGGGGTTTCTAACTCAATTAAATCCAAACTCATACTAATAATTTATCTCTCTAAAATTTTCATTCACTTAACTTGCCAACTATTCTATATTAATTATTCTTAATTAACCCAAATCTATAATTAATACCTTAATTAATTGTAGGGTGTTACAAAGGTTTTAGCTCCAAATTAAGTGATTCCAAAGGCATTTTATTAAATTGGGAACCTAAATTTTATAATAGAAAAGAAGGTTCTCAAAAAGGAGCTAAAACAAAGGCGAAACGAAATTTGCCATTATGGAAGGATTAAACTGAAATTTTTGAAAAAGTGTGTTTCTAGAAGCTCCCACGCACTTCTCCCTTCTTCTCCACCTTCTTAAGCATGACTTCCTTGTGCCCAAATTACAGAAAAATAATAGCTTTCTTAGGCACACAAGAAGAGGAAGAAGAAGGAGGGAGAAAAGCGAAGAAAAGGTGAGAAATCTATGGAATTTCATACTCTTTCTTCTTCCAACCTTGCTTTCTACCTTCTATGCTTTCTTTTCATGATTTATTTGAGTTATTGAGTTTTGTTTTGGTCCAGAACAGAGGGGGAAGTTCAAAATTTTTGAAGGGAAGCAAACCAAGGAGAAAGATCATTGAAAGAAAGCTAAGCCCAAGGTGATTTTCTATCTTTGTTGCTTCTTCCTTTTTTTCCTCCCTTGGTGTAATTTCGACCTTGTACATAACCATTAGAGGGGAGGGAGTTCTATCCAAAACAAGAGAGAAACAAGGGAATTAGGCCCTGGGGAGATGGAACATGGCAAGAAATTCCAAGAGAAACCAATAGAAAACAAGATAGAAAAGTGTAGGGTTCTTTAGGGTTTTGTAAAATCTGATTTTGTGTGAGTGTTTCCTTGGCTATTTGAATGTTTTCTTGAGCTCCTAAGACCTTTAGAAACCTCCCCAAGTGGCTCTCCCATCAAGGAAAATTTTGAAACTCCAAGAACCCTTTTTTATGCTTATGTTTCGGCCAAGCTAGGTTCAAGGGGCTAGGGAGTGTTTTAATTTGTTCTAGCCTTGGTTTAGGACTTTATATGATATTAGAAGATGGGAGAAATCATTGAAGAAAATTTAGGAGCCATGGAACGAGAGATGGAGCAATGGTGTTCACAATAGTGCCTTATGAAGCAATTTGGATTTCTAATTGTGCGAGTGAATGTGTGAGGGCTCCAAGGACCTTAAATGAGTCCAAGAAGTCTAAAAATAACAAGGGAATGGAGCTTAGAACTTGAAATGTGAGAGTTGCTTTAATAGGCTAATTATGGAACCATTATACCACTTATAGAACCAAGTGTGTGCTCAAGAGTATCTTTGGTGTCTTGGCTTACTTCAAGTGTGTGATTATGTGTTGTCTATGGTGTTTAGGCCAAGAGAACATCCATCCACCTAGGTGTGCTTGTGAGGCCAAGAAGGGAAAGGAGAAAAACTAAAGGAAGCTTTCGTAAATTCAAAGTAGCTCTCCACCTCTTTCTCCTTACATTCTTGTGTGCATGTGTATGTCTTTGTGTGCTTGTGTGTGCTCTTGTGACTTGAGAATATGCCACTTGATGCCTTGACATTACATTGATACCAATGTGTCTTCTTGAATGACTATGGTTGTGGAAATGGCTCATAAGGGTAAGGTGATGCCAAAAGTCCCTTATTGATGGTGAGGAGATGCCAAAAGTCTCATGGCATGAGTGAAACAAGGCCAAAAGTCTCTTGGAAGAGTAAAGCAAATCCAAAAGTCCTAAAAATGGGATGAGCCAAAACCAAAAGTTTCTAGAGCATGGTCTTGGCTTGAATGTGAATAAGTGGCATGGAAATTCTGACTTTGCATACTTTATGGTTGCCAAACCTTCTATACATATGATTTGATGTATATATGCCTTGAATGTATGTGTGAATGGGTGTGTGAGCTATTGAGATTCTTAGAATCTCACTCCCCTTTCCCTCTCACTCTTGAAATGTCTAGGTGGTGCTCAAAGATAAGGAAATGCAAGCCAAGATCATTGAAAAGCCTTACTTTGCCTATTATGTAGTCTAAATTGTAGTTGAATGTCAAAGTGGTTGTGTACATATTATTTTTATGATATAAGACCTTTAGAAAATGTAATATGATGTATGGATGCTATGTAAATCTTATATGACACTAGATCAATGTAAATGTGGAATTTGACCCTTGGATGACATGTATGTTTTAGTGCATTAATAGACGTGGAGTGGTCAAAATGAGATGCATGGTGTTTGAGACCCTTGGGTAGTTCTTACAAGTCATATTTATGCTTTTAAACTTGGTCAAGAGGTGCCAAACATTAAAGGAGGCCATTTGGACACATTTGGTATCTCATATAGAGCAAAATTGACCATTTTGGTAAGCTATACCACTTTTTTCCAAATGATCTCTTCTTGGTCTAAAATTTGAGAGCTTTTTGGGAAGCTAAATTTTAGAATTTTCTAAGGTCTACAGAATATTTGGTGAATTTTCAAAGTTAGGAATTTTTCTGATTTTGGTTCAGTGCATTATTTATTTTGGTCCAAAGTGAAATTCTGTCACTCATAGGGGCAAATGATGTCCAATTGCCATAAAATTTTACAAGTAGACATTAGACCTTTCCAATGACTTGTTCCAATTAGAAGCACCTCATTTGTATGTCTAGAGAGGGAGATATTAATTTTTGAAGTTGCTGTCCAGTACTAGGTGACCAGTCAGACCTTTGTCACTATTTGATAGTTTTCTGGGTCTGAATGCTCTTAGCTTGGTTTGGAACTATTTTTTTCCTCTTGCTAATATCTGTAGCTTTCCATATTGGTATCATTTGCATGGATTGGATTTTTTTTGGAATTAATTGGACATTTCTAAAGTTTATGATAATAAATTGTATCAGTACCAGGGATAGCCAGACCTTTGTGGCTATTTCATTGTCAAACATGGTCCAAAGGCTATATTCATGTCCTGAAATTATTTTTATTGTGAAGTTAACATCTAGAGATTTCTAGAAAGCTAGTTTTGTGTGATTTCAATTTTTCTACATTTAGTTATGATTTTTTCAAAGTTTCCCCTGAAATCTACCATCATACAGCTGGGGGAAATGAAGAAATTTTAGGATTTTTGACCCTTGATCCGTGGTTGGTGCCAAATTTTGAGAATGTTATGATTTGTATGTATGAAAAATAAATTAGAAAATGTTGTTGATGAGTTCATGGGGTCCCAGAGATGCAAAATAAAAAATTTATTTACTATGCAATACAATTTAATTCATTATTTTAATGTATTTTCTTGAGATTTCCTTGATAAAGTGCATATCCCCACTTGCAAAAGAGGGATTAATGTTAGAAATAATATGGCATTACAACTTTTGGCTTTATGTCACCCAATCTAGGAGACTTTTGGCATAACCTCACCCATTAAGAGTCATTCCACAATTCAAATGCATTTCATGTAACATAATTGCATCAAATCATGATACCAATGGCAATAGACATGGTTCATAATCAATACACACGTACAAGCAATCAATGACAATCAAATAACTAACAGAAGCATACAAGAATGGATGAAGAACTACCTTTACTCAAGAAGCACAAATTCCTTCTTTGGTTTCTCACTTCCCTTTCTCGACCTCACAAACACACTTGGAAGAGACTTGACTTGCTTAGCCTAGACACATCGAACAAGATACAAATGCATCAATGGAACCATCTTTAGACTCGTACAATTCTTACATAAGCAAATTTTAGTTTTAGGCTTTCATATGGTTTCATTTAATGGCATAATAAAGTAACTCATATAATTTGTTATCTTAGCTCTAATTTCTCACCCAATATAAGTCATATGACTCTATTTAAACTTATTATAGTCATCACAAACTCAAATCAATGAACCTAGCACCAAGTTCCTTCTCTATGTATAATGAAATCTTAAACTTTTCTTATTCAAAATAAGGCTTCTAAATTCAAACCGATGGTTGATTCAGTGTTTATAATTTATATTTAAACTATTTTTATTTTTAGAATCAAAGAAAACTCTCCCTAGGTATTACATCTACCCCTTGGCCGAGACCAATATGGAGGTAGAGCATCCATGGAGTTTTGTTGATTCTTCTAGGAAATTTAGCACCAATATGAATTCCTTAGCCTCTTCTTAGTTCAATCATACTCTTACATGGTCTAAAAGATCATTTTAAAGCTTCATATTTCCTAAAGTGCAATTAAAACCCTAGGTTTGGAAACTTGTAATCAATAGCTTCTTGTTTGGTTCTTTTGGTTCCATATGAATCTCCATGCCTCAAAACCTCATTTTCTGTCAAGTTTGGGCCAAAACCAAGCTCCCTTCATTATGCCATTGGTTTGGCCGAATTAAAGAAGTAAGGAAAGAACCAAGAGGAATGAGCTTTACATGAAGAAACATACCTTGTTTGATTCCTTATCTACTGAGCTTTCTTGTGTTACTAAGGTTTCCTCCAAACTCATTCTTTCCTTTACTAAACCAACCACAAAACACCACCATTCAGAATTCCAAAACCATAGAAAGAAAGAAGAGAAAGAGGAGAAGAACATTTGTAAAAGGAAGAGCATGAATTCCTACCCTTTTAGACTTAGTTTTCTCCCTTCTTCTCCTTCCTTTTGTGTGCAACTTAATGTTGGTCTAGGTTTTGTTTTAGAGTGGAATTAGGTTGGTGGAGATGAGGGAAAGAAGGTGGTGTGATATATAAAGGAAGGGGAAGCTATTTACGACTTTTCCAAAATTCTAACTATGTCCCTTGAACTTTAACTTCTCCATTTAAGCTCATTTTAACTCCTTTTTTAGAACTATCCTTTCCATCATAAAATTTAGGTCCTTTAATTCATTTAAAGCTTTTGATTTTACATTAATTTGATTTAAAACCTTACCAAGCCATTCAATTAAAGTTATGATAACTATTAACCTAAATCATATACCAGAAGGGTTTTAACCATTCTAATCGTTCCTATGGTTTTCTAGACCTTTGAGAACCCTAGTGAGCTCAATTTTATCATTTAATGCACTCTCTTTTAAGTTTTCAAAAAGTTACTTGAAATTACAATTTTGCCACTATGTTATTCTTTAATTTGTTTAGCCATTTTGGCTCTATTTTTAAGCTATACTTAAGCTCTTAACTACCTTTTTAGATATTCTAGTTAACATCTTATTCTCAATTAGCTTCAATTTGCCTTGTCTTAAGGTGTTCTCATATCATTTTATCGATTTCAATTTAATTTTTGAAAAATTGATTATTATAAGTCCTTGGCATAGCTGTGGTGCGGCTGCCGCCCATGCATTATGCTTCTATCAAACACCAAGTTGTGATCAAACTCATGAATGCACCAAGCTATAAGCGTGCTCCATAGGGAGTCAGCGTCGTATGTGGACCTTTCCATTTTTTATTGACCATTAACATGTTGTATGGTAATTGCTAGTATGAGATAATAGTAGTTCAACTAGTTCTTTTACTGATGATATTGATATTTTTAGTATATTTTTTGTATAAATGCATTATGTTGATTAATTTGTACATATATATGAAAATTTTCTCTTATTACTGAGATTGTATATCTCACCACAGTTGTGGGCTAATATTTTCAGAGGTTGGATCTCTTAGTAGCAAGGAAAAGCTTATGGAAATCTATCGTGGTAGTTTAGTAATGTATAGGCTTGAATGCTCTATGTAAATTGGGTTTGTATAGTAGATATGCTAGCATTGCTTATTGTGTGGTACAATTGCCACATTGCATCATATATTATCAAGTATAAGGACTGATTGTATAATTTGAGATATCATGGAATTAGTACTTGCGATAGTATCTAGTTAATTATTAACGAGTACCCTAATATTTTATAACTTCTAAATAATTAGCATTGTAAAATTGATGTTTGAACTATTGGTATAAAGGATTTGGAGGTTTAGGCTAGTTTAAATGTGTTCTCTACACTTGTATAAGGTGTTTAAAGGAATTTAGAAGCCATCTTTTAGGTTTTGAGTTGTCACTTGAAAGTTTTAGAAATAACTCTTTGCTTTTTGCTATCATTTGTAATATCCAATTTTTGTTAAACAACAAAAACGGACTCATTTTCAAAGCAAGTCCCCCGAAATGAATTAGTTAAGGTCCCAAAAAATTTAAATAACATTCTAGACTCCTAAAAATGAGAATCCTAGGTTCAGAAGGAAAGGAAAAATGGAGCTAGAATGAAGAAACAAAATTTGACAGAAAACTTACAAAATGTAATGGCATTTTTGTAATTTTGAGAAAATTTTGGAATTTATATAAGAGAGCTTTTTAAATGAAAAATTTAAGTTCTTCGGGGTTCTTAAAGGCCCTGAAAATCATAGGAAGCCCTGGGATAGTTAAAACCCCTCCGGTGGACGTTTTCTAACATTGGTATACCCGAACTTTGACGAATTCATTCGAGAAGGTTTTAGCTTCGATTTGAGTAATTCCAAAGATATTTTACAAAATTGGGAACCTAAATTTTATAATGGAAAAGACAGTTCTCAAAAAGTAGCTAAAAAGAATTAAAAACAAAAATTGCAAAAACGAAAGGCAAAATTAGAATTTTTGAAAAGTCATTCTTCCTCCATATATATATATATATAGGGTGCCCCACTCTCCCATTCATTTAGCCTTATATATTTCTACCCTAAACCAGAGAAAAAGCCATAGGAGAGTGGGCACAAGAGGAAGAACAAAGAGGAAGAGAAATCAACGCTTCAAAGTATGAAATTTTGGTAGTTTTTTATGCTTTTTCCTTTCCAAACCTCTTCTCCTCCATTCTCCTTTATTTCCTATGATTATATTGAAGTATATGGATCTATTTTAAGGGAGAAATTAAGGGATAAATTCGGATTTGAAGAGAAAAGGCCAAAGAAGACAAGATTCAAGTGAGAAAATAAGGAAAAACAAGGTAATTTTTTCTTCTATGGTTGCTACCCCTTGCTCCTCTTCTCCCTATGGTTCGCCCCACTCTAGAAGTCATAAGAGGGCTTGGTTTTTAGGTAGAACCAAGGGTGATTCTTATGAAAAAGGGTATGGAGATTAAGAATATATAAAGAAAATTAACAAATAGTTATGGAAATTCAAGATGCAAATTCTAGGGTTTCATATGCTCCTTGTAAAATCTGATTTAATACCTTAATTTCTATGCCTAAATGAGAGTTTAAATAAGCTCCTAAGATCCCTAGAAGTCTTCCCATCTGCTTCCTCCATCAAGAAAACAAACCAAAGTCCAAGGAAGCCAACTTTCTTCTTAGTCTCGGCCTAGATACGTTTGGGTGCCTAGGGAAAGTTTTAAATTTTTCTAAGCCCATTTTGAGTCATATATGATGAGTGAAGATGAGGAGAAGCCTTGAGAAAAATTTAGAAACCATAGAAAGTGAGTTAGCCTTATATGTTCTATAATATGACCTAAAGAAACAACATGTAGTTAAGCTCTTTATTTTAATTGTGTGATGACTCCAAGAGGCTTAAAAAGAGTCAAGAATCATATTTGAAAGGAAAGAATGGAGCCTAGAATTTATTTGATGGGTGTTGCTTCATTAGGTACATTTTTGGAAACATAAAGGCGTTTATAGACTAAGTTAGTATGTGAGGAAGTTGTGTGGCCTTAGAATTAATTTCATAAACCTAATTGGCTTCCATAAATTGTGTCTAGGCCAAGAGAAATCATTCCCACACCTTTGTATGTGTGAAGCCAAGGAATGGAGAGCAAATCTAAGAGAAAAAGTGTGTGGTTACTTCCAAGGTAGCTCACTCTTCCTTCTCTCATACATGAATGTATGCTTGGCTTGTTTTTGAATGTATGTATGTGTGTTTTAAGCCATGAAAAGTATT
Source organism: Erythrophleum ivorense (assembly GCA_026724425.1). Taxonomy (NCBI): domain Eukaryota; kingdom Viridiplantae; phylum Streptophyta; class Magnoliopsida; order Fabales; family Fabaceae; genus Erythrophleum; species Erythrophleum ivorense. The sequence goes on along the minus strand of JAIUCV010001741.1, from coordinate 43,362 downwards.
CTAGCATGATTTCATATGCCATGGTACCATGATGATACATTATGTTTTCAAATGATGTTTATGATACTTCTTTGGTTTGCTTGAGTGTGGTGAGGCCACGAACCCTTAGCTATGGTGAGGATGAGCTAAGAACCCTTAGAATTGGTTGAGACAAAGTAAAGAGTCTCCCAAAAGTGAGGTTGACTTTTAAGAGCAAAGTTGAGTCAAAAACCTTTTAAAAAATAGGTAAGGGAAGTTCAAAATCCACAAGTGAATAGATAAGGCTAATCCACTTACTTGGAAAACCTTTGTATACTATATATGACTTGCTCAAATGTTAAAAATGTCTCTTGAATGATTGCACATCCTATGATACTCATGCATGCATTTTCAAGATTGGTTTTGCATCTTTTATGTGTGATTGAAAGGGAGATGAGCTATTGGGATTCTTTGAATCTCATTCCATTCTCTCCAATGTTCTAACATACTAGGTGGACAAAGAGAACAAGGAAATGGAAGCCAACCTCTTGAAAGATGAGAGGATAGCATCAAAGTGCATGGAATTTGCTTTTTAAGGCTATATAAGTGGCAAATGTTGTAACCTATTATTGTATATGACCTATGACCTCTTAAGAATGTTATATCATGATAATATGTCATGTATAAATGAGAGAATATGTTATGTGACCATTATAATGTAAATTAAGTATGTTATGGTAAATTGACTTCTTGAATGGCTTTATGCAATTCTGTATAAATAGAAGTGGAATAGCCAAATTAAGATTCATGAGGTTTGAAACCATTTGGGCAGTTCATACAAGTCCTAATCATGCTTTTAAACTTACCCAAACACTAAAGGAAGTCATTTGGACACTTTGGTATCATATAGAGAGTAAAAATTGACCATATTGGAAACCTATACCACTTTTTGTCCAAATGAACTCTTCTTGATCTGAGACTTGGCATGGAATTAGAGCTTGTTGAGAGCTTTTTGGGAAACTAAAGTGCAGAATTTTTAGAGGTCTATAGAATATTTGATGAATTTCCAAAGTTGAAATTTTTTTTTGAAATTGGTCAGGTTACTGTTCATACTAGTCCGAAAATAAATTCTATCACTCAAGAGGAAAATGATGTCCAATTGCCACAAAATTTTATAGAGATAAATTAGACATTCCCAGTGACCTGTGACAACTAGAAGCACGCCATTTGGATGTCTAGAGAGGGAGATATAAATTTTTAAAGTTCCTATCTAGTATCAGGCATTTAGACTGACCCAAGTTACTGTTTGATTATTTTTCAATGCCTGGACGTGCCTAAACTAGTCTAAAGTTATTTTTAATCTCTATCTAACATCTGTAGTTTTCTAGATTGGTATCATTTGAATGGATTGGATTTTTATGGAATTAATTGAACATTTTTGAAGTTTATAGCAGAAACTTGTGACAGTATCAGTAGCTAGCCAGACCTCTGCACTTTTTCGAATGTCAAATGTCTTTTGTATTATGTTTCATGGCCTGGTTATATTTTTAGCATGAAGTATACATGTGTCAATTTCTAGAATGGTAAAGAATGCATGATTTTGATTTCTCTAGAATTAGTTATAACTTTCCAAAGTTTGTGTTAGAAAAGGGAAAATTTTGGACCAAAAATGCAACCATGAATTTTATGTATCCCCTTGCCATACATGAGCTCTAAGCCAATTTTGGGGATGGAAATGAGTTGTATTTATGTAATTAAATATGAGAATGTGATGCATGAGCTCACATGGTCCACGTGACATCGAATGAAATTTTCATCCACTATGCAACGCTAAAATATTCACCTTTTAATATCATTTTTCCTTGTCTCTTCATAGAATTCATGGCATGAGACATGGAGATAATATGAAATAAGCTAGAAATATATAGTGTTACAATTATAGTCATTTGGATGTCATATAAGGTGTGAAGTGGACATTAATGCTTGACCAATTGTGCTTCTAAGTTTGGTTATGGGTTAGGGGCCTTGGGAATGTGTTTTCATTGCCTTGATCATGAGGAAGGTGAAATGGTTCATCCGTTTTGTGTTGCCACAACAAATTTTTCTATCATAAGTCTTTATATGGTCATTTTGGGAAGTGACATAACCATATTTTGAATTAGGGATTATACCAAGTGTTGAGGGATGTGGACAAGTTTAATTTGTTAATTGAAACATGCTCAAAGTGGTTGACAAATTTAGATAGCGTAATGGGGATTTTAGGTTGTCATTAGAAGCCAAAACATATCATTTACTATTATAGGCCCTTATGTGTGACATTACGAAGTGCTATAGCCATATTTTACATTTGAGGCTCCCTTAGAGAGTTATGGGTAAGAGCATGTTCAATTAAACCATTAAATCTTGCTCCAAGTGGTTTGAAGACATTAGATGGTGTATTGAGTGTTTGGTGTAACTCTCCAAAATTAATTAAGATGTTAATAATGTACTTAGACTAATTAAGAATAATTATTATAGAATAATTAGGTAAGCTACATGAATGGAAATTTATAGAGAAATAAGTTATTAATGTAGGTTTAAGATTTCAATTAGGTTAAAGCTTAATTTGAGCCCAAAATTAATTTTAGTAAGTTATGGATAAAGATTTATGGAGGCCCAATGATTTTAAGTGTAAGCTCAACTCTTTATCATGAGACTTGGCCCAAGAGAGATCACCTAGCACCCAATCTGATTTAGTGAAATAGAGACCCAAGACCCAATTTACATGAGCCTTTATAGTTGGCTCAACACACATTATGCAGACCCAAGTTAGATTGACTCTTAGAACTTGACCTAACCCAATCAAATTTCTGCAGCCCAACTCATGAAATAAGGCCCAACAAGTATAAAAATCTAAACCCATGAGGATTTGGGCCTTTGGGTCAACCCACAACCCATTTGAGACCCAATTCAAACACAACTAAACCCTAAATACACTTAGCCTCCTCCCCATTCTGCAGAAAAAACACAAGAGGCAAAGCAAAATTCGGAGGTTGAGAGGGAGGCTAAGGTTTTTTTGCATTCTTCTACCATTTCTCACTTCTAGAGGAAGATTTGGCCAAGGTAATCTATATAAAACATGTCCCTTTCATTCTCCTCTTCATTTTGGTCTAATTAGTTTTTGGTTTTAAGCATTTTCATCTCCTTTCCAAATCTGAACCTTGGTGTTTTGGTGTTCCCTTGTAAGATTTCTGGAGTTAGAAGCTAGAGGGATAATTGGGTAAGTATTTCCCTTTTATTTTGTGTATTATTTTGCTAGAAAATGTCCCTAAGGGTTGATTTTCATAATGGGTTCTGCTATTGTGCAAAATTACAAGGAGATGAAGGTGAAAAATTGAATTTTCTGGGCTTGATGACTCAAATCCGAATTTGAGAATGTCTCATGGTGTGTTCTTAGTAGTTAAGGCTCAACCCAATCCATTTGACCTCTTGGGTGTATGGGTAAGTGTTCCCTCTTCTCTTGTGTGGTATATATATAGAATTTCCATCATTTGGACTAACTTTTGGCGCATGGCTTTTACATATACGAAAATGGAGATGTTAAGAGTGATCCATTGTGAGTTCTTGTTGTTGTAACCTTAAATTTGTACAGTAGACCCTTAGGAAGCTTAGGTAAGAAGTTCTTAATGTACTTTTATTAAGATTAATATATAGATAGAGAAATTTCTTACTAATGGTAGTTGAATAATGATGATTATGCTTATGTTAGGCTTGGTGTGCTTTGAATCATGATGGTAGCTAGAGGATGAATAATTGGCTTCATTGAGGTAACTGGGGTTAATTTTCCAATTCCATGTATATGTTCATGTTAATATGATATTATTTGCACATATATGATTTTGAAATGCTAAATGATTGGTTGACTACTTGAATCGTTATTGTGATTGGCCAGCTATTATGCAGTTGCCACCCATGCATGTGTTTCGATCGAGCATCGGGTTGTGATCAGACCCCAGATGCACTGAGCCCTAGTTGTGCTCATTATGGAGCAGGTGCCATGGATGGACCTCTCCCGGTGTTATTGGCCATTAATATGTTGTGTATGACTGCTGGTATAGGATAGTAGTTATTGGTAGTTTAACTAGTTCATTTGCGAATTGAATTGATGATTCTAGTATTGATGATATGAAATTGTATTATATTGATTAACTTGTACATATATATGGGAATTGCCTTTTGTTACTAAGATTATATATTTCACCCCGTTGTGGGCTAACATTTTCAAGGACCGGACCTCTTAGTGGCAAGGAGAAAATTAATGGAAGCATATTAAATGGTTTGGTAGCACATAGGTTTGGAGGCCTTGTTGAATTGTATTGTAACTAGATTGCAAGTTTTGCATCATTGCTGCATTGCATCATGAATTGCCAAGTATAGGGACTGTATATGTAATTTAATTATCATGGGATTGAACATTATGGTTGTAATTAGCTAACAATGGATAAGTGATTTGATCTTGTATGAATATTAAGTATGGGCCCTATGCACCTTGTGACCAGAATACATTTATTGTCATTAAATTATAGTTTTGTTGATGTGTGGTAGCTTGGTAAGTAAAAACCAATACTTTAATCTTGAGATGGATAAGGATAGATTAACTAGGTAAATCAAGTAGATAAATACCATTAAAGGTTCACAAATGGAGGGAGAGTGGTCCTAGAGTGTCCCTAAAAGAGAGTGGAGAGTATAAGACAAGATTTTCAGAGTTATATGATCAGAAGGAATTGGCTGCGGCTAAAATTTAATTGTCCTCGGCCAAATGGTAATAGAGGGGAATTGGCCGTGGCCAACATTTAATTGGCCTCGGCCAAATGTGGCGAACCTGCTAGGAAAGAAAACAAAGAGCAATTGGCTATAGCGAATAGTGACGTTGGTCGCGACTAAGTCTGAGAGGCAGATTTAGAGGTGTTCTAAAGGGTATTTGGCTGCGGCGAAATGTGAAAAATTGGTAAAGGCATAAGGAGTTGAACCGAGAGTAATTGGCCATGGCGCAAGGGAATTTAGCTGCGGTGAAAGTGCTCTATTTCTCATATTCACCTAGAAACCTTAGTTTCTCTTAAGGTAATGCTAATGAATGATCTAGAAACACTTGTAGGAGGATTTTATGAGTTGGAATTGATGGATGGGAGTATCAAAGGCTCCTAATTAATAATTAAATTCACTTATGCATTTGAATAATTGTGGTTATCTAGCTAATGACCCTAACAACATTAAGGTTTCAAATTTTCTCACTTTTTCTTGATGTAATTAATCTTGATGACTTCAAACATTGATATATGATTATTAATCACGTACTTAACCTTAATTATTACAATTAGAAGTTAGGGTTATTACATTTGGGATGCCATTTGAACTTACGTTCCATCCTTTTACTGTCATAAATGAATATTGTGCTGATCTGATATGTATTTTGGTTGGTCTAATTAGTTTTTAAATCCTTGGGCCATGCAAGGTATTTGTGTATATCCAGTTTTCGTCAAACGATGGAAACAGATACATTTTCAAAGTAAGTCCCCTGAAATGAATTAGTTAAAGTCTTGAAAAATTTAAGAAGCATTCTAGACTCTTAAAAATGAGAATCCCAGGTTCAGATGAAAAGAAAAATAGAGCTAGAATGAAGAATGAATTGTGACAAAATGTTGACTGTAACATCCGATTTTCTAAAAACGAGAGAAAACGTGAGAAACGTAACGTACAGTTTCTCTGTAAACGAACAAAACTCACCGGATACAAAAGAAAGTCCCCTGAAATGATGTAGTTAAGGTCTTGAAAATTTTGGGAAGCATTCTAGACTCCTAAAAATGAGAATCCCAAGCTTAGATGGAACGAAAAATAGAGCTAGAATGAAGAAATAATTTCTTATGAAAAGTTTACGAAACGTACTGACATTTTCGTAATTTTAAGCAAATTTTGGAATTTACATAGAAGGGCTTTTTAAATAAAATATTTAAGTTTTCTAAGGTTCTCAGAGGCCCTAAAAACTATAGAAACCCCCAGGACAGTTAAAACCCCTTTGGTGGACTTTTTTAACGTCAGTTGACCCAAACTTTGACTAATTCATTCGGGAAGGTTTTAACTTCGATTTGAGTGATTCCAAAGGCATTTTACTAAATTGGGAACCTAAATTTTATAATGGAAAAGACAGTTCTAAAAAAGGAGTTAAAACAAAGGAGAATTTTTGAAAAGTGTAACTTCCACTCACGTATATATATGATGCACCCTTCTTCTCCCTTCATTATGCACGACCATGTTCTGCCCAAAACTAGAGGAAAACCCTAGGGGATGAGGTGCACAAGAGGAGGAAGAAAAGGAGGAGAAATTCAAGGTAGAAAGGTATGGATTTTCATGGTTTTTCATGCTCTTTCTCTTCTAAACCTCTTCTCCTTCATTCTTCTTTATTTCCAATAATTATAATGAAGTATATGGATTTGTTTTCAAGGAGAAATTGAGGGAAAAATTTGGATTTGAAGAGAGGAGCTCAAAGAACACAAGATTTAAGTGAGAAAAAGCAAGAAAACAAGGTAATTTCTCTTCTTATGGTTGTTATCTTTGGTTCCCTTCTCCACCATTTCACCCCACTTGGGAAAACCCTAGGAGAAGATGATTTTTAGGCAAAACCAAGCATGAATCTAAGGGAAAAGGATGTGGAGATTAAGAATATGCAAAGGGAATTATAAAAAAACTATTAGATTTTAAGATGCAAATTCTAAGGTTTTGTGTGCACCTTGTAAAATCTGACCTTGTGTGATGATTCCTAGGTATAATTAAAAGTTTAAATGAGTTCTTAAGATCCCTAAGATGCTCCCCACATGCTTCCTCCTTCAAGAAAACCAAGCAAATTCCAAGGAAGCCATTAAGCTCCATAGTCTCGGCCAAAATGAGATTCCATAGCTAAAGAGAGTTTTAAATTTTTCTAAGGCCATTCTTGAGTCATATATGATGAATGAAAATGAGGGAAAGCCTTGGAAAAAATTTAAAACTCATAGTAAGTGATTTGGTGCTTTAAGTTCCATATTATGACCTAAAGAAGCAACATGTAGTTAGGCTATTGGTTTTAATTGTGTGATGACTCCAAGAGGTTTAAAAGGAGTCAAGAATCATATTTGAAAAGAAATAATGGAGCCTAGAAATTATTTGAGGGGCGTTGCTTCATTAGGAGCATTTATAGACCATAATGAGGTCTATAGAGCAACCTAGTGTCTAAGCAAGTTGTGTGGCCTTAGTATTTGTTTCATGAATCTAATTGGCTTTCATAAATTGTATCTAGGCCAAGAGAAACCATCTCCACAAGTTTGTGGGTGTGTGGCCAAAGCAAAGGAGGAAATTTCAAGAGAAAAAGTGTGTGATTGTGTCTAAGGTAGCTCTCTCCACCTTCTCTCATGCATGGATGTATGCTTAGCTTGTCTTAGAATTTATGTATGTGTATTTTCAAGCCATGAAAAGTATGATAACATGATTTCATATGCCATGATTTTATGATGACATATTATGTTTCATATGATGTTTTGATGTGTGCTTGGGTTTGCTTGAGTGTGGTGAAGCCAAGAACCCTTAGTTATGGTGAGGATGAGCCAAGAACCTTTAAGATTGGTTGAGCAAAGCAAAGAGTCTCCCAAAAGCAAAGTGAGCCCCAAGAGCATGGTTAAGTCTAAGAATGCATTAAAGAATGGGTGAGGCAAGTCTAAAATCCATAAGAAATTAGGTGAGGCCAATCCACTTGCTCGGCAAGCCTTTGTATGACTTTCTTGAATGATGAAAATGATTCTTGAATGTTTGCACATGTCCATATGCCATGCATGCATTTGTGAGACTTGTTTACATCCATTATGTATGAATGAATGGAAGATGAGCTATTGGGATTTTTTGAATCTCATTCCCTCCTCTCCAATGATCTCACATACTAGGTGGACCAAGTGGACATGGTAATGGGAGCCAATTACCTTGAAGAAAGAAGATTGACAACCAAATGCTTAAGTTTTGCTACTTTAAGACCATAATTGTGTCATATGATGTAATCCTTTGATGTACATGGTCTATGACCCCTTAGACATATGTAATTAGATATTATGTGATGTATAAATGTATGGATATGATGTATGAACTCTGGAATAGAAATTAGGTATGTAATGCCAAAGTATGCATTTTGGAAAGTTTGATGTAATGTGCATATGTGTGGATGGGAAGGCCAAAATGAGATGCATGAGGTTTGGGACCATTTGGGCAGCTCACACAAGTCCTAAATGTGCTTTTAGACTTGCCCAAAAGGTGCCAAGACCAAGGGAAAATCATTTGGCAATTTTGATACCCTATATGGAGCCAAAATTGATCATATTGGAACCCTATATCATTTTTTAGCCAAATGAGCTCTTCTTGATCTAAGATTTGGCATATAATTAGGTCTCATTAAGAGATTTTTGGGAAGCTAAATATCATAATTTTTGGAGGTCTATAGAATATTTGAAAATTTTTCAAAGTTAGCAATTTTTCTGGTTTTGGTTTGCTGCACTCTTCATTTGGTCCGAAAATGAATTCTATCAAACAAGACTCAAATGATGTCCAATTGCCACAAAATTTTATACAAAAATACTAGACATTTACAGTGACTCTTGCCAATTGGAAGCACCTCATTTGGTGTCTAGAGAGGAAGATATGAATTTTTGAAGATTCTGTCTAGTATCAAGACCCTTTCCGTTAAATTCCGAGGTCTGAGTTGCCTGAGCTGGTCTAGAAATATTTTTTCCCTCTAGCTAACATCCACAACTTTCTAGATTGGTATCATTTGCATGGATTAAATTTTTGTAGAATTAATTGGACATTTTCAAAATTTGTTGCAGAATCTATGACAGCATCAAGAGGTAGCTTGACCTCTAGACTTTTTCGGATGTCAAACGCCCTTTGTGTGAATGTTATGGTTTAGGCATATTTTTAGTCTGAAGTAGACATCCATAGCTTTCCAGAATGGCTAAGAATGTGTGATTTAGTATTTCCTAGAATTAGTTATGATTTTTCAAAATTTGGTCAGAAAAATGGCCAATTCTGGCCGAAAATGCACTTAAGTAATTTAAGCTCTCCTTTGATTTCTATGAGTTGTGGGCATGATTTTATGATGCAAAAGAGTTGTATTAATGTAATTAAATATGGAAATTTATAGTATGAGCTCACACAGTCCATGTGACATTGAATAAAAGTTTTATACACGACGCAGCGCAATTAAATGCTTTATTTAATAGACTTTTCTACTTCCCTCATGAAATTTAATGATGTGAAGCATATGAGTATCAAGAAATGAGCTAGAATTTATGGTGTTACATTGACAAAACACAATGATATTTTTGTAATTTTGAACAAATTTTAGAATTCTCATAGGAGGGCTTTTTTAATGAAAGTTTTGAGTTCGCTAAGATTCTCAGAGGCCCTGAAAACCATAGGAAGTCCTAAGATAGTTAAAACTCTTTCAGTGTACATTTTCTAACATTAGTTGACTCAAACTTTGATGGATTCATTCAGGAAGATTTTAGCTTCGATTTGAGTGATTATAAAGGTATTTTACAAAATCGGGAACCTAAATTTTATAATGGAGAAGACGATTCTAAAAAAGGAGCTAAAATGAATTAGAAACAAAAATGCCAAGAGGAAGGGAAGAAATTAGAATTTTTGAAAAGTTCTTCCTAACCTTGCTATATATATGTGTCACCCCATCTCCTCACTCATTTAGCCACATTTGTTTCTACCCTAAACCAAATGAGAGAGCTAGGGTTTGAGGCGCACCAAGAGGAGAAGAAAGGAAAGAGAAAAATAAGGAAAAAGGTATGGATTTTCTTGGTTTTTCATGCTTTCTCCTTAGCAAACTCCTTCTCCTCCATTGTAACACCATATTTATCTAACTTACCTCATGTCATTTCTAAGTCTTATTCCATGCATTTTACAATGAAGCAAGAAGGATAGCATTCTAACCATGAATATACTTGCATTATGTCACAGATAAAATTTTTCCTTTGGAGTCTTGTGGGCCATGTGGACTCATCCATCTCATCCTCATATTTAAATGCTCAATTACAGCACATAATAAGCTCAAAAAGTGGCCCATATCTTGAGCAAAGGGAGCAAATACACAAAACATATTAGTGCAACTGGTTTTCCAAATTATGTGCCTGAACTTTGAAAAATCATAACTAATTTTAGAAAAATTGAAATTAGGCACATTAAACTATTCTAGAAAGCTACAGATGTCTAATTTATGCTACAAATAACTCCAGATCAAACAAAGGCTACTAGCCATTGGAAACTGATAGAATAGTACTAGAGGTCAGCTATCATCTGGGTACTAATCACCCAATTCAAAAATTCATATCTCCCTAGTTAGAAGCCCAATTAGGGAGATCTTGGTGGCCGTGGAAAGCTTATAAACTCTAGTTTATATCTATACAATTGCATAAGCATTGGACACCATTTGATTATCAGATGACATAGAAAACAAAACTAACCATATGAACAGTACATGCACCAGGGCAACAGAATAATCCCAACTTTGAAAATTCATAATTAATTTTGTAGAGCTCCAATTTTTCTATACTTTAGCTTCTCGAAAAGCTCTCAATGAGCCCTACATGTTTGCAAAAGTTCATGGGAAGATTCATCCATTTGGTCAGTTTGTGCCATAGGGTTCGAGTTTAGTCATTTTTAACATTTGAACAAGTCATACATAACATAGATAGGCTTGCCAAGTAAGTGGATTAGCCTCACCCATTCACTTGTGGATTTTAGACTTGCCTCACCCATTTCTTTAAGAGGTTTTTGACTCAACCTTATTCTTAGGAGACTCTTTACTTTGTTTCAACTAACTTTAAATGTTCTTGGCTCATCTTCGCCATGGCTAAGGGTTCTTGGCTTCTCCATGCTAAGTAAACCCAAACAAAAATAATAAACATTAATTGAAAATATAATATATCTTCATGGTACCATGGAATAAGAGCTCATGCTAGAAGATTTTTCATAACTTAAAACACACATACACACATTTAAAGACAAGTCAAGCATACATTCATGCATGAGAGAAGGATGAGTAAGCTACCTTGAATGTAATTACACACTTTTCTTCTTGAATTTACTCTCCCTTCCTCGGCCTCACACACACAAAGGTGTGGGGTTGGTTTCTCTTAGCCTAAACATAATTTATGGAAGCCAATTAGGTTCATGGAATTAATTTTAAGGCCATACATCTAGTAAAAAAGCTAGGTAACTCATATGGCTCCTTTATGGTTCCATAATGCACTTAATGAAGCAACCTTAAGGAAATATCATCTTATCTCCATTCTCTTCATTCATTATGATTCTTGACTCCATTTAAACCCCTTGGAGTCATCACACAATCAAATCAAGGAGTCTAGCTAGGTGTTGCTTCTTTAAGCCATAATATGGAACCTATAATACCATATCACTATCCATGGCTTTTAAAATTTTTTCAAGGCCTCCTCTCATCCTCTTCTATCATATGTGACTTAAAAATAAGCTTGGAACAAATTAAAACTACTCCTTGGTGCTTCATCTAGCCTAGCTTGAAACTATGCACTATATGAACACCAAGTATGTTTGTTTCATTCTTGATGGAAGATGCATATGAGGAGCCTTCTAGGCCTAGGAACAATTACATCAAATCAGATTTTTGGTGGAGTACTTAAATCCCTAAGTGGTGCATCTTGTTCTTTAATGCTTTTTACTTGATTCCAATTTTATATTATTAATCCTTGCACTCTAAAACCCTTAGTTCCTTTTTGGTTTGGACAAAAATCATCCCCTAGGGATTGGGCTCCATGTGGCCAAACCATATGTAACACCATAATTTCCTAGCTTATCTTATGCCATTCTCATGCTTCATATCATGCATTCTATGAAGGAACAAAGAAAAAGGACATAAAATAATGAATTTTTTAGTGTTGTGTTATGCATAAATTTTCCATTCGGTGTCACGCGAGTCATGTGAGCTCATACATCACATTCTCACATTTAATTACATGAATACAACTCATTTGCATCATGCAAAGTGGCCTACACCTCAAGAATCATGAAGGGAAGCATAAAATATTCATTTCCATTTTCAACCAGATTTAGCTCTTTTTTGACCAAATTTTGGAAAATCATGACTAATTCTAGAAAAATTGAAATCAAGCATTCTTGGCCATTCTAGAATGCTATGGATGTCTACATCACATTAAAAATATGTCCAGACCATAAATCCATCAAATAGAATGTTTGACATCCAAAAAGGTCTAGAGGTCAAACTGCTCACTGGTGCTGTCATAAATTTCTATAGTAAATTTCAAAAATGTCCAATTAATTCCATAAAAATATAACCTATGAAAATGATACCAATCTAGAAGTCTATGGATGTTATCTAGAGGGAAAAAATATTTCTAGATCATCTCAAGTATGACCAGACCCAAAAATTCAATAGAATAGTAACTGAGGTCTGGTGAAGCTTTGATACTGGATAGAATCTTTAAAAATTCATATCTCCCTCTCTCGACCTACAAATGAGGTGCTTCTACTTGGCTCAAGTCACTGTGAATGTCTATTTTCTCTGTATAAAATGTCATGGCAATTAGACATCATTTGAGCCCTATATGACATATTTCATTTTCGGACCAAATGAATAGTGTAGCAGACCAAAATTAGAAAATTTGCCAACTTTGGAAATTCATCATATATTTTGTAGACCTCCAAAAATTATGTTTTTTAGCTTACCAAAAAGCTCTTAACAAGTTCTAATTGCATGCCAAATCTCAAATCAAGAAGAACTCATTTGGCTAAAAAGTGATGTAGGGTTCTATTATGGCCAATTTTGGCTTCATATAAGGTACCAAAATGTCCAAATGGTCTTCCTTGAGTTTTGGCACCTTTTGGGCAAGTCTAAAAGCATAATTAGAACTTGCGTGATGTAACACCTTCATCTCTAGCTCTCATGCATCATGCCTTACATGCTCATAAACATCTGGGAAGCATAAAAGGGAGATCATTTTCTCTAGGTTCATATTCTTTCTCTATGGCTTCATGCATGGGTAGATATTCACTTTAGTGTCACGTGGACCGAGTAAGCTCTTTCTATGCATCCTCAGGTTTTTTTGCACCATTACAACTTATTTCAATCCCTAAAACATGCTTGAGACTCATGGAAAGCAAAAAGGGATATGAGACATGCAATTTCGTTCTTGACAGATTTTGCCTCATTTCTGGGCAGAGTTTGGAAATTCATAGCTAATTACAGAAAAATCGAAAGCACATGATCTCAGTCATTCTAGAAATATTAAGACATCTAATTCATGTTAAAAATATGTAGAAGTCTTAAAATCTCATGCACAAAGCGTTTGACATCCGAAATCATCCACTGTTCAGAGGGGTTCTGTTATTGTCACAGTTTACTGATATGGAATTTGAAATTGTCTAACTAATTCCACAAAAATCCAATGCTTGCAAACGATATCTCTATGGAAAGATGTGGATGTTAGTTAGAGAGCAAAAATATCTCCAGATCAGTTCACCAAGCCAAATTCCCGGAAACTGATGAAACAGTACTTCGGGTCTGGTTGGGTGCCTGATGCTGGGCAGGAACTTCGAAATTGCATATCTTCCTCTCTAGACCTCCAAATGAGGTGCTTCCCATTCCTACAAGTCACTGTGACCATCTAGTTTCTGTGTATAAAATTTCGTAGCCATTGGACTACGTTTGCCCTCGGATGACCCGATTCTCAAACTGACCAAATGAATAGTGTTTTCTGAAATCTGAATTTCTGATGTCAACTTTGAAAAATCATGGAAAATGCTATAGACCTCCAAATGACATGAACTCTAGCTTCCCAAAAAGATCTAAACATGATCTAGTTACATGTCAAATTTCAGAACAAGAAGAGGTCATATGGTTAGCCTTTGACATCATGTGCAAAAAGGCCTTTTCTTGGCCAAAAGTGGGGCTCATGGGGTCCAATCTTGGTTCTTCTACCTCTATGACTCCTTGAGCACATGAGAAAGCATCTATAAGGGTCATCAATCATGGCTCAAGTGTCTAACAACCCAGATTGGAGAGACTCACTACCCCACGCCCACTTATGCACTCATGTGGCCATGCTAGCATGGAGCTTTTCACATTCAAGACTTACTTCTTCATTCAAAATGGGTCCCAATCTCATATATACATCATCATACATACATTGTCTTACAAATACTCTTAGGGACTACATCATATACATTATCAATTTACATTTCATATCCCATACACAACATAGTAACCAAAAATGCTCTTTTACAAGTCTTCATTACTTTCCCTAGCTTCAAGTTTAGTGGCTCCCATCCCTAGCTTCACTTGGTCCACCTAGCATGTTTGGATGGTGGAGAAGGAGGGTGAGATTCAAAGAATCTCAGTAGCTCAACTCTCATTGAATCATACATATATAGCATGCAAACAAGTCTCATGGTGCATGTATGGCATGTTAGCATATAAAATCATACTAAAAGCATTTGAAACATGTGAAGTGGCCATGCATAAAAGAAAGACATTCTCAACATGTGAGTAGGCCATACATAACATTTAGAAGCTTGCCAAGTACATGGATTAGCCTCACCCACTCACTTGTGGCTTTTGGACTTGCCTCACCCATTCTTAAGAGGTTCTTAGACTCAACCCTTACTCTTTGGGAGTCAACCTCACTTTTGGGAGATCCTTTACTTTGTCTCAACCAACTTAAGGGTTTGGCTCATCCTCACCATGGCTAAAGGGTTATTGGCCTTTCCATTCCTCAAGCAAACTAACCCTCAAAATAATACTAGGCTGATAAAATATATAGTTAGTGGCACAACCTAGGTCATCTCCCTTAGAATTGGCGTTCAATGTTTAATTGAGTTTTCCAAATGTTAAAAGACTCTAAAAATTCCTAAACTAAGGGGGTTTTGATTTAATTAGACTAAGCAAAAACTAAATTGAATTAAATTTCCTAATTGCTATCTAATTGTATGAATTATGGTCTTGTGACTAGCTTTGGATTCGTCCCTTGGTATCCACTATCCTTATCGTATTCTAATTATGATTAATTCTGGTCTAAGAGTTCCTAATCATATTCATAACAATTTATCTTGAGTAACCACGCAAGATTCAAGAAATCAACGATCTAATGTTGAATTGAAACCTCACATCCAAATTAAATTGTCAATTTTTGTTTTAGGATCAATGAACACTCAATTTGATTGATTAACTAATTTGATTAACCTCTGAATTATCCTAAATATTTAATTAACCAACTAAACATTAAGAAATCTTCAAATTAAACAATTAAGCTCACTCATGTATTTTATCGAATACCTTCGAAGCATACATGGAATTCAGATAATATTAAAATTAATCAAATCAATTAATTAACAAAAAAAATTCCTAATTAGTGTCTAACCAGCCACTAATTATAATTACACAAATTCCTTCTCAAATACATCTTAACTAAGAAAATAATTGAAAGAGAAAAAGTGTAGGAAAAATAAGGAAATTTTTAGCCAAAATATTCTATGTCTTCTCCATGGATTCAAGCTTCTCCAAGAGCTTCCTCCTTGCTAGCCTCAAGATGAATTAAAATATCATTGGAGATGGATTGATGGAATGGGGATGAGTGGTTGGATGAGGATGGAGTGGACGATGGAATGGAGGAATGGATGGTGTGATGGATGGTAGATGAATGGTGCCAGCGCATGGATGGAATAGTCGAATAAATAGGCAAGGATTTGCTAAGCTTTTAGAGACGTGAGATGGATGAATTGTGAATGGACTAGGATATGTATGGAGACGTGCTGAATGAAGCCTCTTTCTTCTTTAAAATTCACGTGCTTCTCTTTGTTGCTTCACGTGTTGTTGCTAGTGATTTTATTCACTCCATGCAATGCATTATCTCCAATTCCCTGAAGCTACTTTCTGTATATAAGATGTGGGCCCCGCTGGTTATTATATTCTATATAATAGTAAGAATCATGCAAGCTTCTTCTTCGCGTTTTCTGCGTAGCTCTTCCTGCTCGAGTTCAGCTCCTTTTTGCATCTTCTTCTTCATGTTCTGCTCGACTGGTGCTTCCTCGTGGAACTCGTTCAGCTCATTCTTCCTTCAGCTCTCAAGCTTCATTAATCCAACGTCTTTTGCCCAGCTCAAGACTGCCTCATGCTTGCTTATTCATGCAGCGTTTTTCAGCTTCTGTTCTAGCTTGTATGCAGCTTCTTTCATTCGTTTCCAGTTCATGCATCGTTTCCATGTCAGCTTTGCATGGGTGTTTGAAGCCTTCATCACGTAAATCTCCTCCCTGTTCAGCAGCATCTTCATCTTTTCTTTTCAAAGCCCAGAACCCATAGCTGCATGCTTCTTTTTCACTCAACCAAGCTCATCACGTGCTCTGCATTTCGAGTCTACTTCTTCTCTTTCTCTCATTCAGCTCCAGCGTCTTCTTCTTCTTGATGTCCACGTGAAACTCTTCTCCCTTGCCACGAGTTTCCCACATCAACACGAGCTTCATCCTCTGCTTTGTGCTTTAACCCGTAGCTTCTGTTTCTTGCTTCTTCTTTTTGTTCTTCACGTGTTTTGCTTTTCTTCAAACCCAAAATAATACTTCCACGTCATCTTCTTTGCTGCCCATGTGCTCTTCCTCACGTCAACTCCTTTATGGGTGGACCAGAGATATGTGTGAATGAGTTTGTGAGTTGGACGTGCTTCCTTTTGCTATGTGTGTGAGTGTTCCAAAGCTGCTGGAACTCATGGCCTGCACTCTATCACGTGAGCCCATGCCTTCTCTACTCATCCTAACTAAGCATGTGCATATTTGTGGCATGGCTGTTCTTCATCAGCTTTTCTCTAGCTTCATTCATTCCTTAGCTTCTTCTTCACGTGGCTTCATTTGCATGACTCACTCATTCATTTCTTTCTCATTTAAACTTCAACCTAAGATCTCCTTTGATGCTTCTCCATTCAAGCTCTAATTGCCAAAAAAATAATCTGCACAAAAAGATAGAAAAATTCACATAATTCATTTAAAATGATTTATGTATTTAAAATCAATTATTTTTCCAATTAATTCATAAAGTGCAAAGAATGGCTATTAAAATAAAATTCCATCTAAATACACCCCTAGAATCATATTTGGTCACTAAAATGCTTAAGTTAGGAGGATTAAAACATATAGAATTCATGCTTATCACAAACCAAAACAATCACATAAATCATCATTTTAATTTATAATGTATCATCATGCTAACACACTTCTCATAGCTCATATCATACATACATACAAGTAAGACAATGTAAACACACAATTATGCATGAAAGAAGGTGGAGAGAGCTACCTTATTAGCTAGTCACAACTTCCTCTTTCACTTGTCTCCTCCCTTGTGGATTTCACTAACACTTCTAGATGGGAGAACTTCTCTTGAGCCTAACCACACAAGAAGCATGGAATTAATTCCTTAACACTTGATTCTTAAGCTAGGGGTCTCTTTCTAATCAACCCTACTGAGCTTCTTAAACTAGGTTTCTTTCTCTCTCTAGAATCCATTAACTATCCTCTCTCTTTTCTCAAACTCTCAAGCTCTTAAGAAGGGAAAGCAAGAAAGAGAAGACTACATGACTTCTAACCTCTCTCAAGAGTGGTTTCCCACTCTCTCTCTTCTGAACCAAGCTCAAAACCTAACTATCTTTGCTATCAAAACCGTAGAAAGAGAGGGGAAGGGGAGAAGGGTAACATGTGAAGAGAAAAGCCATGAGAATCCTTACCTTTCTTGTCATTTCTTCTTCTCCTAAGCTTCTCTCTCTCTCCTCCGCCCTTTTCTCTCTCCTAAAGTGAGCTTGAGTCGGTTAGAAGAAGAAAGAAGAGATTTGGAAGCTTTTAAAAAGTCAAATTCTCTTTTTCTCGCTTTTCCAGACCGCTCTCGCTATAACGAGCCATTGCCCTCGCTACAGCAAGCTTGTGTTAGTTCCAGACCTTTGCCTTCGCTATGGCGTCGCTACGGCGAGCAACTCCCTGGTTTTTGTATGGAATACTCGCACTCGCTATAGCTAGGAGCATTTTCGCTGTTGCGAGAAGGTATTCTCGCTATAGCTAGACCATTTCTCGCTATGGCGAGAAGACTTAGAATTTTCAGCCCTTCGAAAAATTCATCTTTTTCCTTTCCTTTTCTTTTCTCATTTCTTTTCTTCTTTTTTATTTTTCCTGGCTGTTACATTCTACCCTCCTTATAAAAATTTCGTCCCCAAAATTTTAAATAACATACCTTATGGGAAGAGTTCTGGATGTTTCTTTCTCATATCATCTTCCAATTCCCACGTGGCTTCCTCGGGAGACAATCCCTTCCAAACCACTTTCACCAGCAGTATCGTCTTATTCCGTAACTGCTTGAGTCTAACATCCACGATTCGATCTGGCGATACTATATATGATAGATCATCCTGTAACTGCACATTTTCATATTCTATGACATGTGAGGGGTCGGGCTGGTATTTTTTCAATTGGGAAACATGGAAGACATTATGAACTTGGCTTATGTTCGGAGGAAGAGCTAGTCTGTATGCCACAAGTCTTACTTTATTAAGAATCTGGAAAGGGCCTATGTACTTTAGACTGAGCTTTTTGCTCTTAATGGATCGACCTATACCTGTGAATAGAGATACGTTAATGAAAATATGGTCTCCAACTTCAAACTCTAACGGCCGCCTACGCTTATCTGCATAGCTTTTCTGTCTATTCTGGGCCGTCAGAAGTTTCCTTCTGATGGTTTCTATTTGTCTAGAGGTCTGATCCACTAATTTTGGGCCTATAAGGCTCCGCTCTCCTAGCTCGACCCAACACATTGGGGACCTACACTTCCTCCCATACAATGCCTTATACGGTGCCATCTGTATACTAGCATGATAACTGTTATTATAGGCAAACTCCGTTAGAGGCAAGTTTGTGTCCCAGTTCCCTTTCATTTCTAGTACACATGCCCTCAACATGTCCTCTAGGGTTTGGATGGTTCTCTCTGTCTGTCCATCCGTCTGAGGGTGGTAGGCTGTACTAAATCTAAGTTTGGTGCCTAGAGCATATTGTAATGATCTCCAAAAATTCGATGTGAATCTGGGATCCCTATCTGACACTATGCTCCTAGGCACACCATGCAGTCTAACTATCTCCCTGATGTACAGCTGGGCTAACTTATCTAGGGTATAAGTGGCTTTTATAGGTAGAAAATGTGCTGACTTTGTTAACCTATCCACTATTACCCATATTGCATCATAGCTCGATGATGTCCTGGGTAAACCCATGACAAAATCCATAGCTATGCTATCCCATTTCCACTTTGGGATATCTAAAGGCTGAAGTAACCCAGCTGGTTTCTGGTGTTCTATTTTTACTCTCTGACATACCAAACATCGGGAGACATACTCTGCTATGTCTATTTTCATCCCGAGCCACCAGAACATTCTCTTCAAATCCTGGTACATTTTATTACCGCCCGGATGAATAGTGTACTTACTCTTATGTGCCTCATCTAATATCTTTTCTTTGACTTCAGTATTCCTAGGCACATACAGCCTATCCCTGTACCTTACTATATCATCCTCAGACAGATTGAACTCCTGAACACTACTCTGGTTTATCTGAGCTCTAATCTTCCTTACATGATCGTCTACTTGCTGGGCTTCTCTTATCTGGGCCCTTAAGTCATTTTCTATTCGGGTCTCACTCATTAATAATTTTCCTGAACACACCACGCAGGAGAGACTCATGTCTCTGAATCTCTCGATCAATTCCTGCTCTTGGATCATCATACAGGCCACATGCATGGATTTTCTACTTAGGGCATCAGCTACCACGTTAGCCTTACCAGGATGGTATTTCAATGTTAGAATATTGGAGAGGAGAGAATGAGATTCAAAGAATCCTAATAGCTCATCTCTCATTCAATCATACATAATGGATGCAAACAAGTCTCATAAATGCATATATGGTCATGTAGACATGTGCAAACACTTAAGAAACATTTTCATCATTTAAGAAAGTCATACATAGCATACAAAGGCTTGCCAAGAAAGTGGATTGGCCTCACCCAATTTCTTATGGATATTGGACTTGCCTTACCCATTCTTTAGTGCATTCTTGGACTTAACCATGCTCTTAGGAGCCCACTTTGCTTTTGGGAGACTCTTTGCTTTGTCTCAATTAATCTTAAAGGTTCTTGGCTCATCTTTACCATGGCTAAGGGTTCTTGGCCTCACCATACTCAAGTAAACCTAAGCACACATCAAAATATCATATGAGAGCATGTTGTAACATCATGGCACCATGGAATTAAAGTCATGCTATCATACTTTTCATGGCTTGAAAATACACATACACACATTCTAAGACAAGCTAAGCATACATCCATGCATGAGAGAAGGTGGAGAGAGCTACCTTGTACACAATCACACACTTTTTCTCTTGAAATTCCCTCCCTTACTTCGGCCACACACCTACAAAAGTGTGGGGAAGATTTCTCTTGGCCTAAGCACAATTTATGGAAGCCAATTACGTTCATGAAACAAATTCTAAGGCCATACAACTTACTTAGATACTAGGTTGTTCTATAAACCCCATTATGGTCCATAAATTCACCTAATGAAGCAATACCCCTCAAATAAATTCTAGGCTCCATTCTTTCCCTTCAAACATGATTCTTGACTCCTTTTAAGCCTCTTGGAGCGATCACACAATTAAAACATAGAGCCTAGCTACATGTTGCTTATTTAGGTCATAATATGGAACCTAAAGCACCAATCACCTTCTATGAGTTCCACATTTTTTCCAAGACCTCCCCTCATTTTTATTCATCATATATGACTAAAAAATGGGCTTAGATAATTTTAAAACTCTCCTTAGCTACATAAACCCCTTTAGACCGACGCTATGGAAGAAATGGGGCTTTTTGGAGTTTGCTTTGTTTTCTCAAGGGAGAATGTATATGGGGAGCCTCTTAGGGATCTTGGGAGCTCATTTAAACTCTTATTTAGGCCTAAAAATTATCATTCAAAATCAAATTTTACAAGGTGCAATTGAAACCCTAGAATTTGCACCTTGAAATCTAATGGTTTTTTGTTAATTCCCTTTGCATATTCTGAATCTCCATACCCTTTTTCCTTAGATTCACCCTTGGTTCTGCCTAAAAATCAAGTCCTCCTAGGGTTTTCTCATGTTGGGTGAAATAGAGGAGGAGGGAACCAAAGATGACAACCATAGGAAGAGAAATTACCTTGTTTTCTTGCTTTTTCTCACTCAAATCTTGTGTTCTTTGAGCTCCTCTCTTCAAATCCGAATTTTTTTCTCAATTTCTCCTCTAAAACAGATCCACATACTTCATTATAATCATAGGAAATAAAGGAGAATGAAGGAGGAGAGGTTTGGAAGAGAAAAAGCATAAAAAACTACTAATTTCCATACCTTAGGCCTTTGATTTCTCCTCCTCTTTACCTTCCTCTTGTGCGCCACTCTCCCTAGGGTTTTTCTCTGGTTTTGGGCTGGAATTGGTCGTGCAACATGAAGAGAGAAGAAGGGTGCATCATATATATAGGTGGGAGGAAGATACACTTTTCAAAAATTCCCATTTTGCCCTTCATTCTTAGCATTTTCGTTTCTCTTTCGTTTTAACTCCTTTTTGAGAACCATATTTTCCATTATAAAATTTAGATTCCCAATTTTGTAAAATGCCTTTGGAATCACTCAAGTTAGAGCTGAAACCTTCTCGAACGAATTTGTCAAAGCTCGGGTACATCAACATTAAAAAAGGTCCACCAGAGGGGCTTTAGCTGTCCTCGACCTTCACATAGTTTTTAAGGCCTCTGAGAATCCTGGGGAACTCAAAAATTTTATTTAAAAATCCATTTTGTGTGAATTCCAAAATTTGCTCAAAATTACGAAAATGCTATTACATTTTGTAACCTTTTCGTAAGAAATTATTTCTTCATTCTAACTCCATTTTTCTTTCCATCTGAGCTTGGGATTCTCATTTTTAGGAGTCTAGAATGCTTTTAAAATTTTTTTGGACCTTAACTACATCATTTTAGGGGGCTTCCTTTTATATCCGGTGAGTTTTGTTCGTTGATGGAGAAACTGTACGTTACATTTTTCACATTTTCTCTCGTTTGCAGAGAACCGGATGTTACATTTCTCCCTTTTTAAATATATTTTGTCCTTGAAATTTGGGGTACACTTTCTTTTACTCTTTTCTTTTCTAGCTAACTACTCTTTTCTTTCTCTTCTTCTTGGCTCTATACATTTTTCTCAGTGATTTCACTCGTTCGAATTTTTTCTCTCAGCCATGGAATTTTCATACTTGCTCTTAGTGAGAGCTATATTACTATAATGTACTAGCTAATTCTTTTCATAAAGGAAAGAAATTTCTAACTCTGGAGGCCTTTCCTAGGAGAGCTTACTAATCATATTGGGTTAATGTTAACCCATTCGTAGGGATTAATGTTTCTTTCAGTGGACTTATTTGCATATCTTGAGAGGCAACTTATTTCATATCAGATCTCTCGTATCGTCTCTCAATAGCTTCTCATAACGTCTCATCATATTTTCTGATCATTACAGCCATCGGAGGTTTCTGTCTGTCTATTTACTTATTTACATGTATCATCCACTGCTTATCTCTGTGTTCTTCCTTACTAGCTTATCCCATGATTATAATTCACATTCTTTCTATCATAGGCCTCACATCTCAAGTACTTATAAGATTACAGCTCCTTTAAGGAGTTTATGCTTTTATGATCTTAATTTCTCTATTTACTACTACATCTATCTTTGTAGGCCAGGACTTTTTCTCACTTTCTTTGCTCACTTGTAGTGGTATTTTGTAGTCCTTCATTTCAACACTGATAGGCCTAACATATGTGTCTCATACTAGCACCGAAGAGCTACTACCACTGACTACTGCTAATTTCTAATAGGATGCTAGCTATTCTTACAGTTTTACTCATTGGAGATATACTGTACCACTTACCTCATATAAAAACTACACCTAACCCCTTTCTGAATACATAAGCTAGTATGTGGGGATCTCTCTATTCTTAGTCAGGGCTACTGTCTACTAGGTAGTGGTTCACCTGGCTCTAACTCTGGAAAGCTAATTTCTTGCTTCCCTCATCCTATGCACTATGCTTGTCTCTAAAGAGAGCTAGTCAATAGTCTAACTGTCTGAGTAAAGCCTTCATATCTCTGTGGCAATGGTCTACTAGACTTAGAAAGTCTCTAGTCTCTAAGACAAAAGCTAGCTAAAATTGTACTGGTCTCTAAGACTAACTGCTTTGTAAAACTATCTCAGGTCGTCATCTCACTAGAGAATTATCATGCTGTGGCTAGGGCTCTCTGTAACTCTGTGGGATCTACTGTAACTTCTTGGAGCCCTGCTAGGGTCTACTGCAACCCACTATACTATGTTAGGATCTACTGCGATCCATCTCTGGGAGACGTCAAAGCCTAAGATTATTGTATCTGACAGTAAAACACATACTCACTTAGTCCAATAACTATTGCTCATAATAGCTTAGGCTAAACTCAAAGGTACATTATGCTCTTCGTGAGAAGTGGGTTTTGTGTCATCTGATTCTCTAGGATCCCATCATCTTGATACTAGGGAGCATTTTAATTTTCACTCATCACTCCTTATGGGATCCTTAAATTCCCACTTCAACCCTTTTTGCTTGGGCTTTCTTTTCTTACTCTAGCTGTACTTGTCTATCTTTTCCTCTCATATCCTGTAAATTTCCAACTATACCCATACTCTACTTTTGAGTGCCTTGGCACTGGGGCATCTCACACTCTGAGTGTGATTAACATCTCTGGCAAGAGAGAGGCTATACACTGGTCCCTTCTCATTTCATTTACATGTATTATAAGGGAGTCAGATCATACATACTGAACTCATGCTATCTGGATTTGAATATTCTTTATTGGGGATTCCTTTCTGCATGCTTTTCTTATTATTCTGATATTATTGGAATCCCTTTACCTTTCTTTTTTGAGTTATCTTGTTATCTACCTAACTAGGATACCCTTTGATTATCAGGATACTTTGGTGATTGATGTTGTCATTTGCTATACACTTAAGCCACATTACTACTAGGTTGGCCAGACCTAATATCATGTAGTCTCTGTTACAAGCAGACCATAACATCAAACACTAATACACAGGTACCTCATGACTGAGCTCAAAGCCACTATCGCCTGTATATTGCAAGTTTCCTAAATAATCTAAAGTATCCTTTTTTTAACTTTTTTCTATTTGCCCTATTCTCGTAGAGTGCTCGGGGAAAGTAGGATTCTTCCTCTACTATATCCTAAGATCTCTTTGTATTGCCCGACTATTTTTTTCCTTTAGGTGTTATCATGCTAGAAAGGCATCTATGCCAAGGACAAGTGTGCTTTCTTAAGTATTCAAGCACATTAACTAAATATCTAGTCTCAATTTAGTATGTCCTCGGCTTAAACACTGTCATATCTTCTCTTTCTACCTTTCTTATCCTCTTACTTAGGTAAAAATATGTTCTACTACTGGCTGTTTCTATTGCTAGTTCAAGTTCCTCTATGCTGAAGAGTACCTGCACTTTTCCTAGGTTCTTCTACTTATTCACTCTTTGTAACATCAAGGGGGTCTACTTTTCGCTCATACTCTTACTTTATTTCTAACTAGACCATCCCTCGGTAGGCAGGAATTCTGTTTCATATAATCCTAGGAATTTCATTCTATGGCACTCTCAGCTTACACTCTTTCTCTACATAAAATGAGGCTCGCCTTCTTAGGCGTTCTCTAGCTCCCCTGAGCTTCCCTGAGGGTACTAAGGCACTAATTGTCTATCTTAGCTTATTTCTATGTTCATATCAGAGTTATGCTTTCTCTCCATTTAGCCTCTTTAGCCTCACCCCAGGAGCACAGTATACTATTTCTAGGGTTCTGCTAACCCAATTCGGAACATGAACTCTCAATGTCCAGATTCTATCTTATTAAAAACTTATGCTCTACTGGGTGCTCTAATCACTCGTGTGCCTTAATCCCATATCATTATCATATTAGGGAGCTCCTCTGACTAATTATCAAACCCCTATTCATTTACCTCTTTGGCTTAGTTTACTCATCTAATCATGACTAAAGCGAGGGCATCTTTTCTATAGCTAGTTTCTCACCTCTTCCTCACTTCCTTTATCATTACACTTTATAATTTAGGGGTGTTTATCTAGGGGAATTTGCTAACTACTACTGGGTGGTTTCCCCAATTTAGAATGTCTCATCTTTTGTTTCTCGATCTAGGGAGAACTTTCACTAAGCCTTTCACTTACATATCCCACCTGGAACAATACTACTGGTTATCTCTCCCTAGGCTTTAGCTCATGCTCAGCCTGGGCTAACCATCTCCTCAGACCTGTAGCTTACTAACTATCCTCATTCTTTTCTGAGTCATAGTTACTGAACTACTCATACTTACCTCTAAGTATTACCTATGAGGTACACCTTTCTAGGCCACTCACTATGTACCTCACTACTGGTAGTCTTATCTTACGTTATTTTAGGGCTATACTAACATTCTATCATTCAGTATCTCATAGGGTGGCATCCTAGGTTAGAGTTAATGCCTTAAAAGCGGGTCTCAACAACCTCATCATCCCTGTGTCTAACTTTCTCTATGTTGAGCTCTTTTCTTAATCTCATTTGCTAGGCCCACAGATTTCTTACAAATCTTTCGTAACTATTCAATACCATTTTCTCTACTTATACTAGGGGTTCCCACTTTCTATAGGTCATCTAACCCCTTATCAATTCATTCCTTAAGTTGGCTTGAATATGACCAACAAGGCATTTCATCCTGCCATTGGTCGTGGCTAACATATCATTCGCTGCAACTAATCAGCCTCAGGTTCACCCTAGTTTTCCTGTCTGAGTATTGGCCGTGGCTAATTTTTTAATTGGCCGCCGCAAGGAACTCTCTGGATTGCCTCGCTGCTATCTGGAATAATTGGCTACGGCTAAGCAACTAATTGGCCATGGCTAATGACCTCTAATTGGCTTGCTTTTTCATGGATTGGAATTTCATCTTTAGCTATCAACCCGAGCCTCATTGCCTCTATATCTAGCCCATCATCAAACTAGAGGGTTCTACCTCTTGCTTCATTCATACATAACTACTTATCATCTCAGGGCCGTCGAGCTCTAGGGTGTAGCTTGTAACTCAACCTCTAGCCTGAGGGAATTAGTGTTTTGGGCTTTGTAATTCATTTAGACAATTGGGTGTTGTGGCTAGGGGATAACTTTCATTCTCATTTCCCTTTAAAATGGTCCTGTGTAGCTGCAGTCTCATCTCACATCGTGCTACATCATTACTTGTCTCTGCATTAAGCAGGGCATCTTGGAATGGTCTGAGTATGACTACTAAGGAGAATTAGGCCTCACATACTCTCTCTAGCAAGCCTCTTCATATCAATAAGATCATTTCTTATCGTTTATGTCTAGGGCTTGCCACTGATTCTGGCGAGCTATTGTAACACCTCAAAATCAATTAAGGTGTTAATAATGGATTTGGACTAATTAAGAATAATTATTATGGAATAATTGAGTAAGCTATATGAATGGGAATTTATAGAGAAATAAGTTATTAATATGGGTTTAAGATTTCAATTGGATTAAAACTTAATTAGGCCCAAAATTAATTTGAGTAAGCCATGGATAAATATTTATAGAGGCCTAATGATTTTAGGTGCAAGCCCAACTCCCTATCATGATACTTGGGCCAAGAGAGATCACCTAGCAATGGCTTAATATGATTTAGTGAAATAGAAGCCTAAGATCCAATTTACATGAGCTCTTATAGTTGGCCCAACACACATATGCAGACCCAAATTGGATTGAGTCTTGGAACCTTGCCTGACCTAATCAAATTTCTGCAGCCCACCTCATGAAATAAGGCCCAACAAATATAAAAATCTAAACCCATGAGGATTTGGGCCTTTGGATCAACCCATAACCCATTTAGGACCTAACTAAACCCTAAATACACTCAGCCTCCTTCCCATTCTACAGAAAAAACACAAGAGGCAAAGCAAAATTCGGAGGTTTGGAGGGAGGCTAAGGTTTTTCTATATTCCTCCACCATTTCTCACTTTTAGAGGAAGATTTGGCCAAGGTAATCTATATAAAACATGTTCCTCTCATTCTGCTCTTCATTTTGGTCCGATTGGTTTGTCATTTTGAGAATTTTTCATCTCTTCTTAAGATGAAATATAGTTCTTGGATGATTGTTGCAAGATTTTCAGAGTTGGAGGTTAGAGGGATGATTGGGTAAGCATTTCCCTTCTATTTTGTGTATTACTTTGCTGGAAAATGCCTCTAAGGATTGATTTTCATAATGGGTTCTACTATTGTCCGAAATTACAAGGAGATGAAGGTGACAAACTGAAATTTCTGGGCTTGATGACTCATATTCGAATTTTGGAATTTAACATGGTGTGTTTTTGATAGTTGAGGCTCAACTTAGTCCATTTGATCTCTTAAGTATATGGGTAAGTGTTCTCTCTTCTCTTATATGGTATATATATTGAATTTCCATCATTTAGATTGATTTTTGGTGCATGTCTTTTATATGTACGAAAATAGAGATGTTAGGGGTGACCCATGGTGAGTTCTTGTTGTTGTGACCTTGAATTGGTGCTGTAGACCATTAAGAATCTTGGGTAAGAAGTTCTTAATGTACTCTTGTTAAGATTAATTTGTGGATAGGGAAATTCCTTACTAATGGTAGTTGAATAATGATGATTATGCTTATGTTAGGCCTGGTGTGCTTTGAATCATGATGGTAGCTAGAGGATGAGTAATTGGCTTCATTGAGGTAACTGGGGTTACTTTTCTAATTTCATGTATATGCCCATGTTAATCTAATTTTTACTACACATGTTTGATTTTGAGATGCCAAATGATTGGTAGACTACTTGAATTGTTATTGTGATTGGACCTTGTAAGTCCATGGTGGAGCTGTAGTGCGGCTGCCACCCGTGCATGTGCCTCGATCGAGCACTGGGTTGTGATCAGACCCCAGATGCACTAAGCCCTAGTTGTGCTCATTATGGAGTAGGTGCCATGGATGAACCTCTCCTGGTGTTATTGGCCATTAACATGTTATGTATGATTGCTGGTAAGGGACAGTAGTCATTGGTAGCTCAACTAGTTCATTTGTAAATTGAATTGATGGTTCTGGTATTAATGATATGAAATTGCATTGTATTGATTAATTTGTACATATCTATGAAATTTTCCTCTTGTTACTGAGATTGTATATCTCAACCTGATTGTGGGCTAACATTTTCAGGGACCATACCTCTTAGTGGCAAGGAGAAAATTAATAGAAGTTTATTATATGGTTTGGTAGTAGGTAGGTTTGGAAACCTTGTCAGATTATATTTGTATAACTAGACTGCTAGTTTTATATAATTGCCGCATTGCATCATGAATTGCTAAGCATAAGGACTGTAATCATTTGATACATCAGATGTCAACTTAAACTAGTGATATATGGAATTTCTAATGAGACTTATGTTTGAATGGAAATATGAGTAGTGTATGAACTCTTTGTTGTCATTGATCTATGAACTCACTGGTTTATGATGGCTAGAGGGTTAAGGATCCACATTTGAGTTTTGAATGGGTAATGATAGATGTGTTAGGTAGATTAGGTAAAAGAAAGACACTAAATCTTTACAAACTAAGTTAAAGTGGCCTAGAGTGTTACTAGAGGGGGAATTGGAGAGCATGAGATGAAATCTTGGGAGTTATAGGAACAGAAGAGAATTAGCCACAGCCAAAATTTAATTGGCCTCGACCAAATGGTAACAGAGGATAATTGGCTGCAGCCAACATTTAATTGGCCTCAGCCAAATGTGGCGAAGCTGCCAGCAAAGAAAACAGAGAGCAATTGGCCACAGCGAACAATGAGGTTGGCCACAGCTAAGTTTGAGAGGTAGGTCTGGGGGTGTTCCAGAGGGTATTTAGCTGTGGCGAAAAGGATATTTGGCTGCGGTGAAATGTGCAAAATTTGTGAAGGTGTAAATAGTTGAACCTGAGAGTAATTGGCTATGGTGCGAGGGAATTTAGCTATGGTGAAGGTGCTCAATTTCTCATATTCACCTAGAAACCTTAGTTTCTTTTATGGTAATACTAAGGAATGGTTTAGAAATACTTGTAGGAGGTTTTTATGAGTTGGAATTGATGGATGGAAGAATCAAAGGCTCTTTATTGATGATTAAATTCACTTGCACATTCGAATAATTGTGGTTGTCTAATTAATGACCTTAATAACATCAGTTCAAATTTCCCTACATTTTTCAAATATAATTTGTTGTAATGACTTTCAACCTTGATTTATAATTATTAATTACGTCTTTAATCTTAATTACTATAATTTGAAGTTCGGGTCATTACATTTGGTATCAAAGCAATGGTTCAAGAAAACTGTTCTAATTTAAATTTTATGGTTAGAGCTTGGCAATTATGATGCATATTTGGCATAGTATTAGCTTATAAGAATAGATAATTATGTGAACATATAGTTGTCGTGCTTTATGTTCTGGAAGGAAATATAGAGGAATAATGATATAAGGCTTGTAATGCTTGATTGAAATGATTGTTTCTTGAATTTTATTTAGAACATCACCTATCACAATAAGTATGCCCCAAAAAATAATAAAGTGTAGAGAGATTCTACTTCATAACACTTTAGTAATACTAATTTTGAGACTTGAGGTTGTTAATGCCAATGAAAGGACTAGAATTTTGCCCTTCTTTTCTTCGGAGATTGGATTACTAGTTTCAGTCTAGATAAACAACTAGTTGAGGTTTATTGCCAACTGGCTATGCGATAGATGCATAGTTACTTGTTGTGAGGCACCAGTTGACTGAATGAATGAGACCAGGTAACTGATAAAGATGATGAACAAGGCTACTAATAGTATTTGTGACCAGTTGATTACCATTTACTAGGCAAGCCAACTAGGTACGGCCGACCAGTTGATTGGCCTATCGAAGTAGTTAACTAATCCTAACAAAAGTAGCACTTCTTTACCTAAGCAAAATTCTAAACTTTTCAAGGGCCATCTAAAGTAATGTTGAGAACTTAGAAGATAACAAAACTGAGTAAAACACCTAACTAGCTATAAAAACCTTACAGAATGGTAAGATGTAAACCTTACTTACGATTAGGAAATTAACAATGGAAGTTCAGGAACTAGTGTATAATAAATAAGTGTGATTGACTAAATATATGAAGTGATAACTGAGTTAAAACTATGTAGACTTCAAAAGGTCCCCAAGGTTAAAGCTTTATAGGTACAGAGGTCCTAACCCACTTGCCTGATCTTGGTTAATAAAGAATGCAATTACTTGATCCAAGCTACTACAATTTGGGCCTAATAAGTAAGGGCGATGAGAGCTAAAGAACATTTCAAAAAAAACTATTGGAGTGAGTAAGCCATCTTGAGTTAATGATGACAAGAAAGGAGGGTAAGAAGCCCTTCGGATTGTTGAATCCATTTCTAAATGGGGGATAGTGACCTTAAAGCAAGAGATTAAGGGAGATGATGTTTTAGAAGGAATCTTGAGAGCTTTGAGGCTCCTCACTTAGTGTACTATGGCAAAAGAGGGAGATTATGATAAGGGAAAGACAACCCCTTAGTGTGATAAGGGTGAAGTGCATTGGCACGGGGTGCTTGTGCATGTTGTCTCTTTTATATAATTTAGTTTACTTATGCTATGTGTTGACATGCATTTGGGTGGTGGTTAGAGGAACTTTACGTGCATGATACACTTGGGGAGTGTAAGGTGAAATTCTACAGCACTCTAGTGCTACAGGCACATGGGGACGTGTTCATCCATCAACACTTCAGCGCTAAGGGCATGCGGGGCGTGTCACTTATCATATGATTTGATGAATTTTGACCACCAAATTCACGTCAAACTAGACTAAGTAGATTTTCTACTTAGAAGGTAAAGAGGAGATCTTAATGGTAAGAATCCACCTAAAAAGAGAATAAAATGGTACTTGTGTGAGTGCAAGTGGTTGAGATACAGTCATCGCGGGGTGATGAGCATGTGTATGGCCACAGAAAAGCATTGCCTACTAATATTGTAGGCAAAGTTTGAATATGCCATCAGTAATCTTATTGTTATGTATCACGTGTGGCATGATTAAGGGAATAGAGATAACATTGGGAATTCGAGATAGACTAGTATTTGCTATAATAGTAAAACTCCCTAATTTTGAAAGAGGACTCCCTAATCTAGAATGATAACCCAGGGGAAATGAATGAGAGGTGGTGACAATGCAATTAACTTATGTTATTACAATAAAACCTCAGTACTATGACAGACAAGGAAGGGTGAATACTAATGGTAAATAATACTTGAATTCTTTCACTGGGAATCCCTACTTGATTCATTGATGATTAGGAAATGCTTGATAATGAAAAGACTCCCTAAGTCTCTTTATTATGTTAATTTAACTCACAATAGTCAGGCGTGAACTGAGGCCTAAAAACTTTTAAAGGAGCAAAAGAGTTAGTTGTGGTTAGCATAGGCCATTGTGTAAGGATGAAAACTATCATACCATCTTATATTATATGCTATATCTTATGGTCAAAAGACATTGTACTTACTGTTGGAGAATCTTATTGATAAGGTCTGAGATTTTACATTAATAAATATAAGATCTTGTTGACAGGTACTTAAACCTTGTTGACAAAATATTATCTCATTACTCTTTAGGAATTATTATGAATTTCCAAACTAGAGAATATTAAAAAAAACCTAGTTATATGTGAGGAGGTTTGAGAAAATTTGGAGTATCGCAAAAGAAAAAAAAAGGGTAAGAAGTATACTAATGGAAGAATGACTATATTTTAATGAAAATATCTTAGTTTGAGGTAGATGCTACGAAAGCGCAATCCTTTAAGACTATATAATGGCATAAAAACCAAGGAGATGTTTAGTTGATTTCAAACAAGTGTAGATACCATTATGTTGACTACTAAAGCTTGTAGTAACTGAGAATCAAGATGAGACATTGGGATCTATTGATCATGGTAGTCTTTAGAGTCATATGTATGTGATTGTGGTAATTCCTTTGCAAGTGCAAAAAAAAAAAAGAAGCAAGAAAAAGAGAGAGAGAGAGAAAGAGAGAGAGAAGAGGTCTACTAAGGGTTGTTCGACGTTAGTTACACCTACGGATGATGATGAGATTACCTATAATGAACCACCACTATGAATTGGAAAATTTAATGTTGTAGGCAAGCTGTTGAAGCTATGTCATCTAATAGAACACTCGCTTGAACTATGGACTTGTAAGATTTAAGGAAACTCATTTCTAAGTCTTAAAAGATTACCTTGATACTCTAGACAAGGTATTTTCACCCTTGAAATCAGGCCTCATCAAGGAATATAACCTAGACTTGAAGGATCATGTTTATTTTCACTTAAAGGATTATATTTTGTTTCGATTAGGTGAAAAGTGACCTTAGAGTGTCTAAATGCCTTACATGGATTAGTCATAAGATCAAACTTTATATTAGTTCCAAGCTTTGGAAAATCTTGATGAATAAAAAAGGGGAACTTGAGTACTAACTAGAGATGAGAAGAGAATTTGTGTCTAATGGAAATAATGGACTTTTTACTAATGAACCATAAATGAGGATATAATATGTGCAATAATTTTATGAGATAATTGAATGCAAAACTTGGAAACTTAGATTAGATGACCCTATAGGAGGTAAGACCCGCTTCAATTAAGAAGGTTAGGCTAAAGAAATGTGGGGGTAATCTAAGTGAAGGACAAATGAAACTTCATCATGAAATAAGGTTATTTACATATGTTGCTATTATTGGAATAAATACTATAAGGCTAACTAAGTAGAATTCTTTGTGGCTCTTGACGTCAACTATTAAGGAGAGTTAAGCTAAAGTATCTAGGAGCTATCTCTTAAATGGATTGAGAGTTAAGAAGGAAAGAAGGTTAACATAAACATTTAATGATTGACTTTTGGAACAAAAAAAAAAGAGAGAAGGGAGCAAGAAAAGAAAAAGAAAGAGACATAATAGAATAAAACAAATGCTACAAAGGGAGAAAGATTTTAAAATTTATTTGACCTAGGTGCTTAGACTTGCTATAAGGTGATCAAGTATAACTTGGTTTATATCTCTTTAGTGGTGGACAAGGGAAGAAGACAGAATATTTAGGTTAGTATGTCGTTTGACTTGGGTTAACAAAGAAGAAATAGAATTGTAGATAATAAGTAAGGTAGTAGCATAATAAGGACATCTTTTACAGGAAAGTAGTGAGGAAAGGACTAGGTTCTTGTGAAATTTTGAGAAAACAAGATGGAAGCTATGAGGACGGATTATCCAGCACTAAGTGAGTGAGGTACGACTAATTTTGAGGACAAAATTTCTAAAAGGAAGGGAGAATGTAACACCCTAAAATTAATTAAGGTATTTGGACTAATTAAGAATAATTATTATGAAATAATTGGGCAAGCTATATGAATGGAAATTTATAGAGAAATAAGTTATTAATATGGGTTTAACATTTCAATTGGATTAAAGCTTAATTTAGGCCCAAAATTAATTTAAGTAAGCCATGGATAAGGATTTATGGAGGCCCAATGATTTTAGGTGCAAGCCCAACTCCCTATAATGATACTTGGGCCAAGAGAGATCACCTAGCAATGGCTTAATCTAATTTAGTGAAATAGAAGCCCAAGACCCAATTTACATGAGCTTTTATAGTTAGCCCAACACACATTATGCAGACCCAAATTGGATTGACTATTGGAACTTAGCCTGACCCAATCAAATTTTTGTAGCCCAACTCATGAAATAAGGCCTAACAAGTATAAAAATCTGAACCCATGAGGATTTGGGCCTTTGGGTCAATCCATAACCCATTTAGGACCCAACTAAACCCTAAATATACTCAGCCTCCTCCCCATTCTGCAGAAAAAACATAAGAGGCAAAGTAAAATTCGGAGGTTTGGAGGGAGGCTAGGGTTTTTCTGCATTTCTCCACCATTTCTCACTTTTAGAGGAAGATTTGGCCAAGATAATCTATATAAAACATGTCCTTTTCATTCTCCTTTTCATTTTGGTCCAATTGTTTTGTCATTTTGAGAATTTTTCATTTCTTCTTAGGATGAAATATGGTTCTTAGATGATTGTTGCAAGATTTTCAGAGTTGGAGGTTAGAGGGATGATTAGGTAAGCATTTTCCTTTCATTTTGTGTATTACTTTGCTGGAAAATGCCCTTAAGGATTGATTTTCATAATGGGTTCTGCTATTGTACAAAATTACAAGGAGATAAAGGTGAAAAACTGAAATTTTTAGGCTTGATGACTCAAATTCGAATTTTGAAATTTCCCATAGTGTGTTCTTGATAGTTGAGGCTCAACTCAGTCCATTTGACCTCTTAGGTATATGGGTAAGTGTTCTCTCTTCTCTTATGTGATATATATATTGAATTTCCATCATTTAGACTGACTTTGGGTGCATGGCTTTTATATGTATGAAAATGGAGATGTTAGGAGTGACCCATTGTGAGTTCTTGTTGTTGTGACCTTGAATTGGTGCTGTAGACCCTTAGGAAGCTTGGGTAAGAAGTTCTTAATGTACTCTTGTTAAGATTAATCTATGGATAGGTAAATTGCTTACTAATGGTAGTTGAATAATGATGATTATGCTTATGTTAAGCCTGGTGTGCTTTGAATCATTATGGTAGCTAGAGGATGAGTAATTGGCTTCATTGAGGTAACTAGGGTTACTTTCCTAATTCCATGTATATGCCCATGTTAATTTGATGTTTACTATACATGTTTGATTTTGAGATGCCAAATGATTAGTTGACTACTTGAATTGTTATTGTGATTGAACCTTGTGAGTCCATGGTGGAGCTGTGGTGCGGCTGCCACCCATGCATGTGCTTTGATCGAGCACTAGGCTGTGATCAAACCTCAAATGCACTGAGCTCTGGTTGTACTCATTATGGAGTAGGTGTCGTGGATAGACCTCCTCTGGTGTTATTGGCCATTAACATGTTGTGTATGATTGCATGTATGGGACAGTAGTCATTAGTAGCTCAACTAGTTCATTTGTAAATTGAATTGATGGTTCTGGTATTGATGATATGAAATTACATTATATTGATTAATCTGTACATATATATGGAATTTTCCTCTTGTTATTGAGATTGTATATCTCACCCTGATTGTGGGCTAACATTTTCTAGGACTGGACCTCTTAGTGGCAAGGAGAAAATTAATGGAAGTTTATTATGTGGTTTGGTAGTTTATTATGTGGTTTGGTAGTAGGTAGGTTTGGAAACCTTGTTAGATTGTGTTCGTATAACTAGACTACTAGTTTTATGTAATTGCCACATTGCATTATGAATTGCCAAGCATAGGAATTGTAATCATTTGATACATCATATGTCAACTTAAACTAGTGATATATGGAATTTCTAATGAGACTTATGTTTGAATGGAAATGTGAGTAGTGTATGAACTCTTTACTGTCATTGATCTATGAACTCACTGGTTTATGATGGCTAGAGGGTTAAGGATCCACATTTGAGTTTTGAATGGGTAATGATAGATGTGTTAGGTAGATTAGGTAAAAGAAAGACACTAAATTTTCACAAACTAAGTTAAAGTGGCCTAGAGTGTTGCTAGAGGGGGAATTGGAGAGCATGAGATGAAATCTTGGGAGTTATAGGAATAGAAGGGAATTGGCCTCAGCCAAATGGTAACAGAGGATGATTGGTCGCAGCAAACATTTAATTGGCCTCGGCCAAATGTGGCGAAGCTGCCAGCGAAGAAAACAGAGAGTAATTGGCCGCGGTGAACAGTGAGGTTAGCCGCGGCAAAGTGTAAGAGACAGGTTTGGGGGTGTTCCAGAGGGTATTTGGCCATGGCGAAAGGGATATTTGGCCACGGTGAAATGTGCAAAATTTGTGAAGGTATAAGGAGTTGAACCCGAGAGTAATTGGCCGCAGCACGAGGGAATTTAGCCGCGACAAAGGTGCTCAATTTCTCATATTAACCTAAAAACCTTAGTTTCTTTTATAGTAATACTAAGGAATGATTTAGAAACACTTGTAGGAGGTTTTTATGAGTTGGAATTGATAGATGGAAGAATCAAAGGCTCCTTATTGATGATTAAATTCACTTGCACATTCAAATAATTGTGGTTGTCTAATTAATGACCCTAATAACATCAATGTTCAAATTTCCTTGCATTTTTTGAATATAATTAGTTGTAATGACTTTCAACCTTAATTTATGATTATTAATTATGTCTTTAACCTTAATTACTATAATTTGAGGTTAGGGTCATTACAACTATCACATCTCATCAAGCTCTAGCCGTTAGATCACTTAACTCTGCTCAAGCTACTTTAGAGGCTATTCTTTCCTGGTGTCCACTAACTACTCCAACACTATTTTACAACTTACTTATCATGAATAAAGCCACAAACTACTTTCACACATCCACAATGTCTCATACAAGGGTCTACCTATCCATTCAAGCCTTTATATAGCTCTTTACATAGTCCTATTACTACATCCTCAAGCCAAATCTAATCTGAGAGAGCCTGAAATTTTGCTCTGATACCAATAAATATAATATCTTATATTTCTAGCTCATTCCTCAACATTTCTATGCTTTACATTCATAGATTCCATGAAAGAGCAAGAAAAGGGAATTAAAATAATGCATTTTCTTGCGTTGCATTGCATGTAAAAATTCTATTCAATATCGCATGGACCATATGAGTTCATACAACACATTCTCATATTTAATTACATGAATACAACTCATTTGCATCATTAAAAGTGGCCTACACCTCAAGAATCATGAAGGGAAGCATGAAATATTCATATCTATTTTCGGCTAGATTTGGCTCTTTTCTAACCAAAATTTGGAAAATCATAACTAATTCTAAAAAAATATAAATCATACATTCTTACCTATTCTAGAAAGCTACAGATGTCTAATTCATACTAAAAATATGTTCAGACCATAAAATCCATCATAGAGGACGTTTGACATTCAAAAAGGTCCAGAGGTTAAGCTGTCTCCTGGTGTTATCACAGCTTTCTGCAGAAAACTTTGAAATGTCTAATTAATTCCAAAAAAATCCAATCGATGCAAATCATATCAATCTAGAAATCTGTGGATGTTAGATAGAGGGAAAAAATAACTCCAGACTAGCTCAGGCATGCCAAGACCTCAAAATCCAATCAAATAGTAACAGAGGTCGGCTGGAATTCCTTATACTGGACAGAATGTTCAAAAATTCACATCTCCCTCTCTAGACATCCAAATGAGGTGCTTCTAGTGAGCACAAGTCACTCTAGATGTCTAGTTTATTTGTATAATATTTCATGGCAATTGGACATCATTTGAGCCCTGTGTGACAGATTTCATTTTCAGACCAAATGAATAGTACAGTAGACCAAAATCAACAAATTTGCCAACTTTGGAAATTCATCAAATATTCTATAGACCTCCAAAAATTATATTCTTTAACTTTATAAAAATCTCTCAACAAGCTCTAATTTCATGCCAAATATCAGATCAAAAAGAGCTCATTTGGCTAAAAAGTGATAGGGTTTCATTATGGTAAATTTTGGCTCTATATGAGGTACCAAAGTAACCAAATGGCTTTCCTTAGGGTTTGGCACCTTTTGGGCAAGTCTAAAAGCATGATTAAGACTTGTGTAAGCTACCCAAATGGTCCCAAGCTCTATGCATCTCATTTTGGATATTTCATCCATCCATATGCATAATTCTATCAAACCACCAATGAAGCTAATTTGCCACCATATACCCATTTCATATTCTAGTGGCTACATTACATATTCTCTCATTCATACATGGTATAATATCGTAATTACACATGTTTAAGAGGTCATAGACGATATACATCAAGGGGTTACAACATTTGACATCATTATAGTTTTAAAAAACAAAGACTAAGCATGTTGGTGTCAAACTCTTCTCTTCAAGGTGGTTGGCTTCCATTACCTTGTCCACTTTGTCCACCTAGCATGTGAGATCATTGGAGAGGAGGGGAAGAGATTCAAAGAATTTCAATAGCTAATCTCCCATTCAATCATTCATGATAGATGCAAACAAGTCTCATAAAATGCATGTATGGTTATGTAGACATGTGCAAGCACTCAAGAAACATTTTCATCATTTAAGAAAGTCAGACATAGCATACAAAGGTTTGCCAAGCAAATAGATTGGCCTCACCTAATTTCTTGTGGATATTGAACTTGCCTTACCCATTCTTTAATGCATTCTTAGACTCAACCATGCTCTTGGGAGCCTACTTTGCTTTTAGGTGACTCTTTGCTTTGTCTCAACCAATCTTAAGGGTTCTTGGCTCATCCTCACTATGGCTAAGGGTTCTTGGCCTCACCACACTCAAGCAAACCCAAGCACACATCAAAACATCATATGAAACATAATGTCATCATAAAACCATGGCATATGAAATCATGCTATCATACTTTTCATAGCTTGAAAATACGTATACACACATTCTATGATAAGCTAAGCATACATCCATACATAAAAGAAGGGGGAGAGAGCTACCTTGTACATAATCACACACTTTTTCTCTTGAAATTCCCTCCCTGGCTTCGGCCACACACCCACAAAATGTGGGGAAGATTTCTCTTGGCCTAAATACAATTTATGGAAGCCAATGAGGTTCATGAAAAAAATATAAGGCCATACAACTTGCTTAGACACTAGGTTGTTTTATAAACCCCATTATGGTCCATAAATGCACCTAATGAAGCAATACCCCTCAAATAAATTCTAGGCTCCATTCTTTCCCTTTTAACACGATTCTTGACTCCTATTAAGGCTCTTGGAGTCATCACACAATTAAAACAAAGAGGCTAGCTACATGTTGCTTCTTTAGGTCATAATATGGGACCTAAAGCACTAACTCACTTTCTATGAGTTTTAAAATTTTTTCAAGGCCTCCCCTCATTTTCATTCATCATATATGACTCAAAAATGGGTTTAGATAATTTTAAAACTCTTCCTAGCTACACAAACCCCTTTAGACCGAGGCTATAGAAGAAATTGGGGCTTTTGGAGTTTGCTTTGTTTTCTCAAGGGAGGATGCATATGGGGAGCCTCTTAGAGATCTTGGGAGCTCATTTAAACTCTTATTTAGGCCTAGGAATCATCATACAAAATCAGATCTTACAAGGTGCAATTGAAACCCTAGAACTTGCATCTTGAAATCTAATAGTTTTTTGTTAATTTCCTTTGCATATTCTAAATCTCCACACCCTTTTTCCTTAGATTCACCTTTGGTTCTACTTAAAAATCAAATCCTCCTAAGGTTTTCTCATGTTAGGCAAAATGACGGAGGAGGGAACCAAAGATGACAACCATAGGAAGAGAAATTACCTTGTTTTCTTGCTTTTTCTCACTTGAATCTTGTGTTCTTTAAGCTCCTCTCTTCAAATCCGATTTTTTCCCTCAATTTCTCCTCTAAAAAAGATCCATATACTTCATTATAATCATAGAAATAAAAGAGAACTTGGTTTTCTCCCTAGGGTTTTCCTCTAGTATTGGGTAGAACTTGGTTGTGCAACATGAAGAGAGAAGAAAGGTGCATCATATATATAGGTGGGAGGAAGTTAAACTTTTCAAAAAATTTCATTTTGCTCTTCGTTCTTGGCATTTTTGTTTCTCCTTCGTTTTAGCTCATTTTTAGATCTATCTTTTCCATTATAAAATTTAGGTTCCAAATTTAGTAAAATGCCTTTGGAATCATTCAAATTGGAGCTAAAATTTTTTTGAACGAATCCATCGAAGTTTGGGCACACTGAAGTTGAAAAACATCCACCGAAGGGGCTTTAGCTATCCCGGGCCTCCCCATGGTTTTTAGGGCCTCTGAGAACCCTAGGAAACTCAAAAATTTTATTTAAAAATCCTTCTTGTGTGAATTCCAAAATTTGCTCAAAATTACGAAAATGCTATTATATTTTGTAAGCTTTTCGTGAGAAATTGTTTCTTCATTTTAGCTCCATTTTTCATTCCATCTGAGCCTGGGATTCTCATTTTTAGGAGTCTAGAATGCTTTCCAAATTTTTTGGGACCTTAACTACATTATTTTGAGGGACTTCCTTTTATATCCAGTGAGTTTCGTTCATTGACAGAGAAACCATGCGTTACGTTTCTCATGTTTTCTCTCATTTGCAGAGAACCAGATGTTACACAAGGCATCAAGTGGCATGTTCTCAAGTCACAAGAGCATACACAAGCACACAGTTACATACATATGCACACAAGAATGTAAGGAGAATGAGGTGGAGAGCTATCTTGGATTTAGGCAAGCTTTTCTTGATCTTTTCCTTCCCTCTCTTCAGCCTCACAACTGTACCTAGGTGGGTTAGTGTTCTCTTGGCCTAAACACCATAAACAACACATAATTACGCACTTGAAGCAAGTCAAGACACTAGACTCACTCTTGAACACACACTTGGTTCCATAAGTGGCATAATGGTTCCATAAATGGCCTATTGAAGCAACCTCCACAATTCAAGCTCTAGGCTCCCATCTCTTTCCATTTCTAGGCCACTTGGCCTCATTCAAAGTCTTTGGAGCTCTCACACAATCATTTACACAAACTTCGAATAAGTTGCTTCACAAAGCACTATTATGGACACATTGTCCCATCTTCCAATTCATGGCTCCTAAATTTTTCACAATGGTTTCTCCCATCTTCTAACATCATAAAAAGTTCCAAACCAAGGTTAGAACAAATCAAAACACTCCCTAACCTAGTATTCTTGCCTTGGCTGAAATTAGCACCATAATGGAGGTTCACAAGCTTCTTGATTTTTCCTTGATGGGAGAGTCACTTGGGAGGGTTTCTAGAGGTCTTAGGAGCTCAAGGAAACATTCAAATAGCCAAGGAATTACTCACACAAAATCAGATTTTCCAAAACCCTAGAAAACACCACACTTTCCTAACTTGATTTCTATTGGTTTTTCTTGAAATTTCTTGCCATATTGCTCTTCCTCATGGACTAAAACCCTAGCTTCTCTCTTATTTTTGGGCAGAAAATCCTCCCCCTATATGGTTCTATTCTTGGCCGAAACATACACAACCAAGGAGCAAAGGGAAGAAGCAACAAGAATAAGAAAATACCTTAGATTTCTTCCTTCTCTTGAGTCCTCTTCTTAATTTTTGAAAATTTCTCCTTGGTTCTGGTCCAAAAATAGCACCAATCATCTCAAGAAAACCATAGAAAGAGAGCTAAGAAGGAGAGGAACAAGATTGGAAAAAGATGGAGCATTAAATTCCTTAGATTTCTTTACTTTTCTCTTGATTTTTCTCCTCATTCTCTCCCTCTCCTTGTGCGCCTAAAAGAGCTGCTCCATTTTCTGTATTTTGGGAAGAAAAAATCATGCTTAAGAAGGTGGGAGAAAAAATGAGAAGTGTGTGGAAGTTTCAAGAAACTCACTTTTTCAAAAATTCCAATTTCATCCTTCTATAATGACAATTTTGTTTCAGCTTCGTTTTAGCTCCTTTTTAAGAACCATATTTTGCATTATAAAATTTAGGTTCCCAATTTAATAAAATACTTTTGGAATCACTCAATTTGGAGCTAAAATCTTCTCGAACAAATCTATCAAAGTTCAAGCTCACCAATGTTAGAAAATGTACACCGAAAGGGCTTTACCAGTCCTGGGACTTCCCATGGTTTTTAAGGCCTTTGAGAACCTTGGGCAATTCAAATTTTCCATTTAAAAGCCCTTCTATGTGTTTTTCTAAAAGTTACACTTATTTATAAAAATGCCATTATGTTTCATTAGTTTTCATCACAAATTATTTCATCATCCTAGTTCCATTTTTCTTTCTATCTAAACCTGGATTTATTATTTTTAGGAGCCTAGGACTCTACCCAAATTTTTTAGGACATTATCTAGCTTATTTCAAAGGACTTTCTTTTATACGATTCATTTCATCGTTTTACGAAAATTATGTTCATTACACCATGGGCTTTCCACATCACTAGTTTCCATTCCCTTGAAACACACACCACCAATCACGTAAACACAAGCTCAAGTTAACACACTCATTTGCACACTCTATTCACTCGAGTTTATACATAACACATTCATAACTAACCATGTCTACATGATGTTCTATTTTGGTGAAAAGCCACAGGCAGAAGTTACATGAGGAGCTTGGGTGGATGAAGCTAGGAAACAAAAGAAGAAAGCCATGGGATGTAGTAGAAAAAGAGGCTACACGAGTAAGGATTCACATTCAAGAGGAGGTAGTGTAACACCATATATTTCCTATCTTTTCTCATGCTATTCTCATGCTTCACATCATGTAACTCATAGAAGAGCAAAGAAAATAGCATAAAAAAATGAATAATTTAGCGTTACGTCGTTCATTCAATGTCAAATGAACCATGTGAGCTCATACATCATATTATCATATTTAATTACATGAATAAAACACATTTACATCATCAAATGTGGCCTACATCTCAAGGAACTCAAATGGAAGCATGAAATATACACACATATTCTCAGCCAGATTTTGCCTCTTTTCTGTCCAAACTTTGGAAAATCATAACTAATTCTAGAAAAATAAAAATCATGTATTCTTAGCCATTTTGGAAATTTATGGATGTCTAATTCATACTAAAAATATGTCCAGAATATAACATCTATCACAGGATGTTTGACATTCGAAAAGGTCAAGAGATCAAACTGCCCACTAGTGCTGTCACAGAATTCTGCAGCAAACTTCAAAAATGTCCAATTAATTCCACAAAAATCCATCCATGAAAATGATACCAATATGGAAATCTGTGGATGTCAGCTAGAGGAGAAAAATAACTCCAGACTAGCTCAAGCAGCCCAGACTTCGGAATTCAATAGAACACTAACTGAGGTCAGGTGAACCTCCTAATATTAGATAGAATCTTTAAAAATTCATATCTCCCTCTCTAGACCTCCAAATGAGGTGCTTCTAGTTGGCACAAGTCACTGGGAATATCTAGTTTCTCTGTACAAAATATTATGGCAATTGGACATCATTTGGGCTCCATGTTATAGATTTCATTTTTGAACCAAATGAATAGTGTAGCAGACCAAAATTAGAAAATTTTTCAACTTTGAAAATTCATCAAATATTCTCTAGACATTCAAAAATTATGTTCTTTAGCTTCCCAAAAATCTCTCAACAAGATCTAATTTCATACCA
>JAIUCV010001739.1:0-66776 GCA_026724425.1 Erythrophleum ivorense | reverse complement strand
AAGACAATGCCACCTTCACATCCCATTAACTTGTCACCTAGAAAATCATGTTTGGACATGGTAGTGCACCTTAACTTAGCTGTGGGAAAAATTTTTTTGCTATGAAGCTCCTTTAGATTAGTGGCATAGGCATTAGGAGATGTAGACATATAGGATAAGGGGACGGTTTAACATCTTGGAGTGTCTACCATAAATATATATATACATTATTAAGTAGTGCCTTAGGACATTAGAACCAAACATTTTATGAAGCCATTACTCATCAAAATATATGTATCCATGTGTGGTTCTGCTGTCCAAAATAGTTAGCCATGTGGACTGCCATAAGTTTCATCTAAGGCAATGAGATAGGAACGAGACATTAAGCATAAACAGTGGAGTGGGCCATGGAGGAAAGAAACTTTAATAAACAAATCTACATCTTATGTATTAACCATGCAAGATATATATATCATAGTTTTTTTTTCTTGGATATGGGAATTAAATACCAATGACACCTCATGCTTCCTTATGTAAGACGTGTACATATATGTGTGTAGATGGCATTTGATTAACCTAAATGGTGCGTTCAGCCATGAAGAAGCTAGGGATAAGAATTTTCATGTAAATGAATAGCTTAAGTAATCTAGAATAGGGACACCTATCTTGCACGGTGGAAAAAAGCTTAGTGGAAGAGAAATAAAATAAGCTAATTTCTAAACACCCATTTTGATTAATTGCTCCCACCTTTGGTTGAGAAGCACGAGCTGGCCAATATCATGATCTCCCTCCACTTTGGCTCCTTTTAGGTCAAGAGTAGAAGTGAGAGAAGGGAAGTAAAGTTTCAGTCAAACCATGAAGTTGAAGAGTGGGGAGAAAGCGTGAAGTAGAAGGGAATCTCAAGGAGAATCATTAGAGGTAAGTATAGGATAACATTTAGATTTCTTAACTACTTCCATTTGGCCAAATAAATTAATTAATTAAGATGTTTAATCTTGGTTGGACAACAACAGAATTTTGGAGGAAAGGCTATTGGGATTAAGTTGTGGACAATCAAAGGTAAGGGATTGAATTTTGCTTCCTTAAAGTC
The DNA here is from genome assembly GCA_026724425.1 of Erythrophleum ivorense. Classification (NCBI taxonomy): domain Eukaryota; kingdom Viridiplantae; phylum Streptophyta; class Magnoliopsida; order Fabales; family Fabaceae; genus Erythrophleum; species Erythrophleum ivorense. Next base: position 65,707 of record JAIUCV010001739.1, on the reverse strand, counting down.
AATTGAGAATGAGAGAATGGAAGGATAGGAATATGTACACATTTGAGTATATTGGCCATGGGGATAGCATGCTAGAAATGTTCTACTTTGCCTAAGAAAAATGGTACTGAGTGACAAAGCAGAGGAGAGATATTTAGGCACCTAATAGAACCACACAACCGGCTACTAGGTAAAGGACACTCACATATATTGACATAAGTTGAAAGGGAATTAGGAATCTTGTGTAGTGAACTAGTAGCCTAACTTAAATGTGAATATTGGCCATAACCCATCCTTAATTAAAGTAATGTGTGACTAAAATTTTAGAAAAAGCAATTGGAGCAATGAAAGCTAAGGAATAACTTTACATAACAACAGTGACGAAATAGATAGCTAGCATGGTATTCTGTCCGTTTACATACATAATTGCACTGAATGATTTCTAAATTTCTTACACTATGTATGGTTGCATATATGCCCACTAAGTGACTCTCATGAGTACTAGATCACTGTTATTCGCTAATGACCGAAGTATGTTAGCCTAACGAATGAAAATACCCTGTTACTTGGGATTTACATGCTTCTACACTGAATTGTGCATCGACTGTATTTTTTTTATTCAATGTTCCTTATGTGTGTATACCATGAATCCATTGTTATCTACTAGGATTAAATCTCATTGTAAAGCTAACCATTTTTTCAGGTGGTATCCATACTACAGATGGAGTCAGTTCCGCAGAGGATAACCATACCAATTAGTAGACTATGTACTGACTGTAGTTAGTTGTAAATTCATTAAATCATGTTAAATGCTAAAGTTTGGCCCTAAATGAGTAGGTAATTTTGTTTTGTTAACCTCTCATTGGTTTCTGTATAAATATAATACACGAGGAATTTACGTATGTTTAACGATGACACTTATCAAAACTATCGGACTCTATGTACAAGTTATCTCTCGCAATTGTGTTTGCATGAAGCTGATTATCATAATTTTGGATGCAATTCTAGATAATCATATGTATTGAATTGATGGGAAGAGACCGCGTTAAAGTTGGTATAGAGACTTCTTGAGTGGACTAAAACAACCAAACATATGTAATATGATATTGTTGTGTTGCCATGTTTTATAGATATTTAATGTTTGCCTCTTGTGGACATAGTTAGAGAAGGAATTTAAAGTCCAAATTTTTATAGTAGATTATCCATTTCTTGAATTTGAAATCTGGAAAATTAGAGAATTTTTGGAGTAAGACAGATTAGGAAACTACTCTATTATTGTCACCTAACTTCTGCACAGGATAGTTTTGAGCAGATTTTATAATCAATCTTGTTAAATAGGTAAATGTAGGAGTTAATGGACAAAATTTTATGGGAGGATAGCTAAGATATGTAACCTTCAATCTAGAAAATTTCATAATTTTCTAGGTTCATTTCCTAAGCTAATTAAGCCAGAAACAGACACCCTTAGGTGCAGTGGACTCAACTAAGGTAGGCAATGAGATCACATTGGTTAAAGGGCTATCCATGAGAATTTTTAAAAACTGTTTTAGTGGCTTATATTCAACATAATAGGGAGTCAATCTACCAATTTTTATGTTTTTTAGATAACATTTGATGGGTGAAAAAAAATTCCACAAAAATAGGTGCGAAGTTATAAGCAGGCTAGAATTTCAGTAATTCCATTTCCCTACAATGAAGTAAGAACCTATAGCCTAATCAGAATAACAACTTTATCAACTTGTGGTTTTCTTGTGAAAATGATAAGGGATATCTAGGTATGACAATTATGAAAATGCCATTACGTTATGTAACTATTTCATTAAATTTTGTCTGGTTATTTTACCTTTTGTTTCAACACACCTTTAGCCTCTTATTTTCATTACTTAATATCTAAATCATTATTCTAATTTTTCTAGACCTTAACCAATTCATTTCAAAGGGCTTACTTTTAAAACGTATTCATTTTCATTGTTTTTATGAAAGTTGGACATTAAGTTGAAAATTTGACGGGCTGTGTTGTGCAACCCTCAAAATAAAATTAGGTTGAAAAATATATAGCCAGTGGTGCAATGAGTGGATCGTCGCATAACCCTCAAAATAATACTATGCTTGATAGAATATGCAATTAATGGCACAACCTAGGTCATCTCCCTTGGAATTGGCGTTCAATGTTTAATTGAGTTTTTCAAATATTAAAAGACTCTAAAATTTCCTAAATTAAGGGGGTTTTGATTTAATTAAACTAGCCTAAAACTGAATTGAATTAAAATTCCTAATTACTATCTAATTGAATGAATTATGGTCTTGTGACTAGCTTTGGATTCGTCCCTTGGTATCCACTATCCTCATCCTAATCCAATTATGATTAATTCTGGCCTAAGAGTTCCTAATTGTGTTCATAACAATTTATCTTGAGTTACCATGCAAGATTCAAGAAATCAATGATCTAATGTTGAATTGAAACCTCACATCCAAATTAAATTGTCAATTCTTGTTTTTAAGATCAATGAACATCTAAATTTATTGATTAACTAATTTGATTAGCCTCTGAATCATCCTAAATATTTAATTAACCAACTAAACATTAAGGAATCTTCAAATTAAACAATTAAGCTCACTCATGTATTTTATCGAACACCTCCAAAGCATACATGGGAATTCAGATAATATTGGAATTAATCAGATCAATTAATCAACAAAAATACTTCCTTAACCAGCCACTAATTATAATTACACAAATTTCCTTATCAAATATGTCTTAACTAAGAAAATAAATGAAAGAGAAAAAAATGTAGGAAAATAGAAAAGTCCTAGCCCAAAATTTTGAATATTCTCCATGGATTCAAGCTTCTCCAAGAGCTTCCTCCTTGCTAGCCTCAAGATGGATTAGAGTTTCATGGAATGTAGATGGAAGATGGATGGAATGGGAAATAGAATGAGTGAAGGCATGGTGGATGTGCTGGATGAAGGAGTGAATGGAATGGGAGAATGGTTTGATGGATGGATGCCCCGTTCCGAATGAATGGATGGTCGAATAAATAGGCAAGGGGTTGCTAAATTATAGAGACGTGAGTTGGTGGAATTGTGAATGGACTAGGATATCTTAATGGATGAAGGAAGCGTGCAGAATGAAGTCTCCTTCCACTTCACGTATCAGCTCACGTGTTGCTTTAGCTCCTTTTCTATACTATTCACATGCTTCTTCTAATGCACCTTCATATCAGCTTTTACATGGATTCTCTTCATATATATATATGATGGAGCTGCATGGATGTGGGTATGAGAGTGGGCCCCATTTTAAATATAATATTCGAATTCATGTAAGCTACCTTCTTTTCACGTAGCTTTCTTCTTGTTTCTGCTTCCCTTCGTTCTGCTCGTGCTCTGTGTTGCTCAGCTCATGCATCCTTTTCAGCGTCACTCTTCTGCTCTCACCCCTCTGCCCAGACCGAGAAGGATATTCAACCCAACAACCAGTATTATAGCATCTTTTACGTTAGCTTTTTGAATCATCCCCACGTGAAACCAAAACAGAGCATCATGAAGACGTGGCTTTTCTGCACCATTCAGTACGTGTTTTTCGCATGAACTCTAGCCCCATACTGCTAAGCTTCTTCATGTGGTTCAAGCGCTTTTTAACCAGTAGCTCGAACTTGCTTTCTTCTAATCCAAACGTAACTTCTTTTCCAGCTCTGTTTCTGCTCGAGTTCAGCTCGTTTTTAACGTGTAGCTTCTGCATGCAGCTTCTCATTTCCTTCTTCGCTTTATTATTCACGTGCCCAGCCTCTCTTTATCTTCTTCATATGGCCCCCAGCGTTTGCATCGTCCAGCTTCAGCGTTGTTCAGCTCGCTCAGCCCAGCTTCATCTGTTGCCTTTATTTCCAACTTCTCCCATCGTCTTCCTCAACTCGTTTTCAGCTGTTTCTGCATGAGTGTGAGCTCAGCTGGTGCTTCCTCTTTAACTCGTGTTGCTCTTCCAGCCTCTTCTTCTTGCATGCACATACTTCTCTCCTTCTCTCATGCATCCAGCCCACGTTGCTCCTTCAGCATCAGCTCGTTGCTTCTACAACCAATAGCTCAAGCTTCTCTTCTTATGTTTGCATGCTCTGTTTTGCTTCCAGCTTTGCTCACAGCACATACAACTTGAGCTTCTCCTTTGTTTTTGTAGCATAGCTTCATGTGAATGGGTGCAACGTGAGAGTTGTGCTGCATGTGTGAAGAGTGTTGCTTCAACGTGAGTGAGCTGCCTTCCATCCAAAAATCCCTCTTTCTAGTTGCAAAGTGTGGCTTCCTTCATGTAGTTTAGCTCTTGATTCAATCTTGAAGCTTCAATCATTTTCCAAATTAATTTCTATCCTTAAAATTCCCATTGCCCAACAAAATTCTGCACAAAAGAGTGAGAAAAATCAAATAGGAATTTTCACAAAATTATTTAAGCTAAATTTATGCATTAAAATCCAATAATTTGTAAATTAATTCCTAAAACGTAGAAAATGGCTATTAAAAAAAATTCCAATTAATTAGACTCCTAGAACCATATTTGGAACTAAAATGTCTAAATTAAGGAGAATAAAATGTATATAAATTATGCTTATCATGCAACCTAGGTCATCTCCTTTGGAAATAGAATTCAATGTTCAATTGTCTTTTTTAAGTATTAAAAGACTCTAAAAATTTCCTAACTAAGGGGGCTTTGATTGACTTAAACTAATTAAAATGAAATCGAATTAAAATTCCTAATTGCTACTTAATTGATGAATTATGGTTGAATGATGGACTTGTGACTAGCTTTGGATTCGTCCTTTGGTATCCACTATCCTTATCCTAATTCAATTGTGATTAATTCTGGCCTAAGAGTCCCTAATTGTGTCCATAACAAGTTATCTTGGTTTACCACTCAAGAATCAAGAGATTAACAAAGTAATGTTGCATTGAAACCTTAATCCCGCATTAAATCATTAACTTTTGTCATTAGGATCAACGTACACTTCAATTTGATTGATTAATCGATTAATTAGCCTCTGAATTATCATCCTAAGATGTTTAATTAACCAATTAAACTTAAAGGAATTCTCAAATCAAACAATCAAGCACATAATCTTATTCACGCATTTCATCAAACACCTTGATGGCATACATGGGAAATTAGATAATAATGAAAAATCTAACACTAAATCAATCAAATAAGCAGTCAAACAATATCCTAATTAGTGTCTAACTAGCCACTAATTGCCATTACACAAATTCTCAATCAAATACGACTTAACCAAGCTTGTACAAGAAAAAGAAAAAGTGTAAGAAATTAAGAAAATCTTAGCCAAAATTCTGAGTTCTTCTCCATGGATTCAAGCTTCTCCAAGGACTTCTTCCAAGCTAATCACAAGATGGAATTAAGCTCTGATTAGATGGATGGATGGAACTGAGAAGAATGGAGGAAAAATGGCTCTGCGTGGAGTGGACAATGGATGCGAATGAATGATGATGAATGGGTTTGCGAATGGAATGACGAAGTATATATCTGGATGAATGTGTGTGTTTTTAACATGAATGCCTCCTCCCTAATGCTGCCATGAGTGCATTTTAATCTTCTCACGTGGTTTCTTTTATTTTCATGTGCTCAGCCCTCTCATTCCTTCTCATTGCCCATAGCTTCTTTCTCTTTATTTATATATGAATCACGTGCTTCCTCTTGTGTATATAAGTGTGGGCCTCATTCCTTCCATGTGTGCATGCTCCATCATAGCTTCTCATGTGGATTTTGAATCTTCCATGCACGTCCCTCTCCAGTGTTGTTCTCTAGCCTTAACACCCAAGCCATGCCTCATGTAACTGCTACATGGAAGTATACGTGTATGTGTGTGTGTGTTTCCATGTGCATGAATATGTGTGCTTCGACTCATGGGTATGAAGGAGTGGATGTAAAAGTGAGTGTGTGTTAGTGTAGTGGTTGGTCCATAGAGATGCTGCCTTCTTGAGATGTGGAAATGTGCTGCTATGCATGTGAGTGACCATGTGTGATGTGTGTTACGTGGGTAAATGAAGATGGACTAGACCCATACGTGTTAGTGTGAGCTATAGTTTGCTTTTGAGTGCTGTGAAGTGTGACCACGTGGCTTGCTTACAAGCTAAATGGAGTGGGTTTATGGGTGAATGAAAGTGCTACGTGTGGTGAATGGAAGTGGATAAAAGTGATTAGTAAGTGAAAGCATAAGAGTGTGTTTCTTGATGTTGCTTCTTGTGTGAATGTGCTACAACATGGAGCATGGAAGCTTGTGTGAGCTTGTGTGTGTGTCTTCCACGAGAGAAACAAGGGAGTTGGAGCTTACTTCTTCTTAAAACCCATTGCTCCTATTCAAATGCTATTTTATTCTTCCATTCCAATTCTATTACCCATAAAAAATCTGCAGGAATAATAGGAAGAATATTTACAAAATTATTTGAGATAAAATCGAGCATTAAAAACCAATAATTTGAAAATTAATTCTGAAAATGTAGAAAATGGCTATTCCAAATCAAATTCCATTCAATTACATCCATTAAGCCACATTTAATTATTAAAAGCTTAACTTAAGGAGAATAAAATATATAAAAAATCATGTTTATCAAGTTTTCAAATGATACTTAGAATGTTTTATTTGGTTTGCTTGAGTGCGGTGAAGCCAAGAATCCACTAACTATGGTGAGGATGAGCCAATAACCCTTGAGAATGGTTGAGACTAAGTCTAGAGTCTCCTAAGAGTACGGTTTAGTTTAAGGCCTTTAAGAAAAAGGGTGAGGCAAGTCCAATAATCTTGAAGAGAATGAGTAAGGCTAATCTACTCACTTGGCAAGCCTATGTATGCTTTGTATAACTTGTTCAAATGCCAAGAATACTTTTTGAATGATCACACATTCCATTATGCTCATGCATGCATTTTTAAGACTTGAATTGCATTCTTTATGTATGATTGAAAGGGAGATGAGCTATTGGGATTCTTTGAATTCATTCCCTCCCCTCCAATATATTAACATACTAGGTGGACCAAATGAGCAAGGTAATGTAAGTCACCAAGTTAGGAGATGAAAACATGACAACAAAGTGCTTAGTTTTGCTTCTGTTGCAGCCATATGAATGACATATGATGTATCCTATGATGGAATGGTTGTATAATCATTTGAACATATGTAATTACTCAAATATTTGATGTATGTATGAGTTTCGGTGCCAAATGAATGGTAACGCACATTTTGGGTAATAAATGGCAATTTCAAGTGTATGTATTCTTGTGTATGATTTGGGGTGAGAGTGTAAGTTTTAAATTTTTGGGTTTTTGCACCTTTGAGACAAGTTTAGTAGATTATTGTGTGCTTTTGCATGTGCTCAAGTGGCCATGGTTGCCTTAGAAACCAAAATGGACCGTTTGGACCCCTTATAAGGCATAAAAGTGACCATTTTGCAACCCAATATCAAAATTTGACCAAATGAATGAATTTGCCCTTGAAATTTGGCATGCATATAGATCTCATCCAAAGTATTTTAGAAAGCTAAAGATTAGATTATTTAGAACTCTATGAAATTAATTATGATTTTTAAAAATTGGCATATTTCTGCTATTCTGATGCAGACACTATTTATTTAGTCAGTTGCTTGGGCTATGTCATTCGAGAAACAAATAATATCTAATGCTTTTGAAATTTTATATACATAAACTCAGCATGATAAGTTTTCCATGGCCATCAATATCACCCCATTTGGACCTCTGAGCAGGGAGATATGAATTTTTGAAGTTGGACGATAATACCAATAACGATAGGCAAGCTCTGGTACTGTTCCATCAATTTCTGATGAGTAGATGCCTCTGTCTTGGTCTAAATTTATTTTTACAAAAGTAGAAATTTGTACCTTTCCAAAATGGTAAATTATGCTTCTTTTAATTTTTTTAGAATTAGTTATAATTTTTCAAAGTTTATGTCAGAATTCTAAAATTCTACCCGAGGCTACATTATTAAATTTCGTGTGTAACACCATAAATTCTAGCTCATTTTATGCCATTTGTAACACCATAAATTGTAGCTCTTCTCATGCTTTTAAATGGCATAATATCATGAACCATATAGGTTTCTCATAGAAAAAGTAAGGAAAATGGAATTATTGTCGTGTTACGTCAAATCTAAAAATTGTAATTGGTGTCGTGTGGACTATATGAGCCCATACTATACATTCTCATATTTATTTACATCAAAACAACTCATTTGCATCACAAAATCATGTCTATAACTCATAGAAATCGAAATGGAGCATGGAATATGGAGATTTATTCTCAACCAGATTGTCTCCATTTTCTTTGAAAAATTATAACTAAATCTAAAAAAATCAAAATCATGCAATCTTGGTCATTCTGGAAAGCTTTAGATGTCTACTTCACATTAAAAATATTCTCAGATCATAACAGTCATCACAGAAGACGTTTGATATCCAAAATAGTCCAAAGCTCTAATTGAATTCTGCAAAAAAATTTGAAAATGTCTAATTAATTCCACAAAAATCCAATCTATGTAAATGATACCAATATGGAAATCTATGGATGTTAACTAGAGAGAAAAAATATCTCCAGATCAGTTCATCAAGCCCAAACCTCAAAATTCAATGGAATAGTACTTCTGGTCAGGCAATTTTACTGATACTGGATAGAAATTTTAAAAATTCATATCTCCCTCTCTAGATGTCCAAATGAGGTGTTTCTTGTTGAGACGAGTCACTGTGATTATCTAGTTTCTCTATATAAGATTTCATGGCAATTAGACATCATTTGAGCCTCGTGTGACAGAGTTTAATTTTAGACCACATGAATAGTGCAGCAAACCGGAAACTATGAAAATTGTCAATTTGAAAAATCATCAAATATTTTGTAGACCTCCAAAAATTATGATCTTTTGCTTCTCAAAAGCTCTCAATAAGACCTAATTGCATGCCAAATTTCAGATCAAGACTAACTCATTTGGCCAAAAAGTGACATAGGGATCTATTATGGTCAAAATTAGCTCCATATGGGGTACCAACTTTGCCAAATGGCTTTCCCTTGGTTGTGGTAACTTTTGGGCAAGTCTAAAAGCACATTTAAGAGTTGTGTGAGCTACCCAAATTGTCCCAAACCTTATGCATCTCATTTTGGCCATTCAACCCACACTTATGCACATTTCCATTAAACTTCCATATTGCATACTTTGGCATTACATACTCAAAGTAAATGCTAGAGGTCATACATGTAGACATCACATAATAGCATATTCATACATGTCTCAAGGGTCATAGACCATTTACAACATCATATACATCATATGGTACAATCATGGTCTTAAAGTGGCAAAAGCTAAACATATAATTGTCAATCTCCTTCCTTTAGTGTTGTTGGCTCCCATTAGCATATCCACTTAGTTTACCTAGCATGTTACATCATTGGAGAGGAGGGGATGAGATTCAAAGAATCCTAATAGCTCACCTCCCATTCAACCATACATAATATGTGCAAAGCAAACTTTACAAATGCATGTATGGAGAAAATGGAAGTCATGGACATTTAAAAAGCAAACTTGGCATATGAACAAATCATACAAGACATTCAAGAGCTCCCCAAGTATTTGGATTGGCCTCACACTTCTCCTCATGGATTTTGGATTTGCCTCATCCATTCTTTAAGAGCTTTGGACTCAACCATACTCTTCGGAGCCCACTTTGTTTTTGGGAGACTCTTTACTTTGTCTCAACCAAGCTCAAGGGTTCTTGGCTCATCCTCACTAGAAGGAAGAGTTCTTGGCCTCTCCACACTCTAGCAAACTCATACAAATATCATGTATTTATTTGAAAACATAACATGGCATTAAGAATCATGGCATATAAAGGCATGCTAGCATAATTTTCATAGCTTGAAAAGACTCATACACATATTCTAAAATAAGCTAAACACACATCCATGCATGAGAGAAAGTGGAAAGAGCTACCTTGCACACAATCATAAACTTTTTCCTTAGATTTCAAGCCTTCTCTTTCGGCCATACACCCATAAATTGGTGCAGATGGTATCTGTTGGCCTAGATACAATTTATGGGAGCCAATTAGGTTTATGAAACACATTCTAAGGCTACATAACTTAGTGAAACACTAGATTGTTCTATAGGTTCTATTATAGTCCATAATTGCACCTAATGAAGAAACAGCCCTCAAATGATTTTTAGGCCTAAATCTTTCCTTTCAAATATGATTCTTGACCTCTTTTAAGCCTCTTGGAGTCATTACACTATGAAAACAAAAGCCTAACATCATGTTGCTTCTTTAGGTCATAATATGGAACCTAAGGCACCAAATTACTTTCCATTAGTTTTAAATTTTTTCCAAGGCCTCCCCTCATTTTCATTCATCAAATATGACTCAAGAATGACCTTAGAAAAATTTAAAACTCTCCCCCACACATAAAACCCTCCTTGGCCGAGACCATGAGCATTTTTGGGCCACTTGGAGTTCTCTTACTTTTCTTGAAGGAGGAAGCTTGTGGCGAGCATCTTAGGTGTCTCAAGAACTCAATTATACTCTTAATTAAACTTAGGAAGCATCACATAAGTTCAGAATTTGAAAGGTGCACTAGAAACCCTAGGTTTTGCATCTTGAATCCTAATGCCTATTTCATGGTTTTCTTTGCATATTCTTATTCCTCTCCATCAAATACCTAAGATTCATGCTTGGTTGGGCTTGAAAATCAGATCTTCATAGGGTTCTTAGTGTAGGTCAAAATGGAGAAGAAAGGAACATCAACATAGCTACCATAGAATGCATTTTTACCTTGTTTCCTTGGTTAGTTTGGCTTGAATCTTGCTTTCTCCAAGCTCTTCTCTTCAAATCCGAAAATTCCCCTCTGTTCTTCCTTCAAAACAGCCCTCAAAACTCCAGAAAAATCATGGAGAAGAAGAGGGAAAAAGAGGAGAAGAGATTGGTGGAGAGAAAGCATGAAAAACAATCAAATTTCCATACCTAAATGCTTGAATTTTTCCTCCTTCTTCTCTTCCCTTGGTGCACCACTCTCCTAGGGTTTTGCTTCTGGTTTAGGGTTGGAAAATCTCAAGTGAAATGAGGGAGAGTGTGAGGCACCACCTATATATAGCTAGGGCAAAAAGACTTTTTCAAAAATTCCAATATTGCCCTTTATACTTTGCATTTTCGTTTCTTTTTATTTTTAGCTCCTTTTTGAGAACCGTCTTTTCCATTATAATATTTAGGTTCCCAATTTAATAAAATGCCTTTGGAATCACTCAATTTAGAGCTAAAACCTTATCGAATAAACTGGTCAAAGTTTGGGCCAACTAATATTGGAAAACGTCCATCGGAGGGGTTTTAACTGTCCCGAGCCTTTCCATGGTTTTCAGGGCCTTTGAGAACCCTGGGGAACTCAAAAATTTCATTTAAAAAGTCATCCTATGTGAATTCCAAAATTTGCTCAAAATTACGAAAATGCCATTACGTTTCGTAAGCTTTTTGTAAGAAATTATTTTTTCATTCTAGCTCTGTTTTTCTTTCCTTCTGACCCTTGGATTCTCATTTTTAGGAGTCTAGAATGCTTCTCAAATTTTTTAGGACCTTAACTACATCATTTCGAGGGACTTCCTTTTGTATTCAGTGAGTTTCGTTCGTTAATGGAGAAACGGTACGTTACGTTTCTCACGTTTTCTTTCATTTTCAAAAAACTGGATATTACATCATGTGAATCCTTCATTTGCACGAGTTCTAGGCCACTGCTTGGAATGGTTATGAGTTTTATTTGTATAATTAAATATGAGAACAAGTTGGATGACTTCATATGATCTACAGGACACCAAATAAAAAATTTATTTGCGACATAACGCGATTTAATAGAATATTTTAATAGCTTTTCTTGTGAACTTTGTAAAATTCAAGGAAATGAATATAGATATGGCATGAGATGAGTCACAAGATTATGGTGTTACACTTTATTGGTGTCAAAGCAAAGGTTCAGGCTCTTGATGTGGGTTGTGGCTTATGCATGTGAGTTGCCTTGATATATATGAGTTATTTCTGGATGAACTGAGTGTGATGGTGGTGAGTGTGTTCCTTGTTAATGCTAAAGTTTGTTACAATATTTCAGAGCCATGGTGAACACTAGGAGAGGTAGGCTACAACACCATAATTTCTTAACTCATTTCATGCTATTCTCATGTCTTAAAAAATGCATCTCACATAGGAGGCAAGAAAAAGCAATTAAAATAATGAATATTTTAGCGTTGCGTAGCATATAAATTTTTCATTCGGTATCCAATGGACCATGTGAGCCCATGTATCACATTCTCATATTTAATTACATAGATACAACTCATTTCCATCACCAAAAGTGGCCTAGAACTCGTGCAAGGCAAGGGAATACACAAAATCCATTGTTGTTATTTTAGCCAGAATTTTCCCTTTGCTATCATAAACTTTGAAAAAATCATAACTAATTCTAGAAAAATCAAAACCATACACTCTTTACCATTCTAGAAAGATACAGATATATACATTATGCTAAAAATATGTACAGGTTATGAAACATAATGAAGAAGACGTTTGACATTCAAAAAAGTGTAGAGGTCTGACTGGTTATTGGTACTGATACAACTTTTTACTATAAACATAAAAAGTGTCCAACTAATTCTACAAAAATCTAATCCATAAAAATAATACCAATTTGGAAAGCTATGGATGTTAGATAAAGGAAAAAAATAACTCTAGACTAGTTTAGGTATACCCAAACCTCAAAAACTAATCAAATAGTAACATAGGTCAGTTTGGACACCTGATACTGGATAGAAATTTCAAAAATTTATACCTCCCTCTCTAGACATCTAAATGTAGTGCTTCTAGTTAGCACAAGCCTAGGAGTGTCTAGTTTCTTCCTATAAATTTTCATGGAAATTGGATTTCATTTGCCCCTTGAGTGACATAATTTAATTTTGGACCAATGTGAACAGTACCTAAACCAAAATAAAAAAAATTTTCCAACTTTGAAAATTCATCAAATGTTCCATAGAACTCTGAAAATTTTGCACTTTAGCTTCCAAAAAATTTTTCAACAAGCTGTAGATGCATACCAAATCTCAGACCAAGAAGAGTTCATTTGGATAAAAAGTGGTATAGGTTTCCAATATGGTCAATTTTGCTCCATATTAGATACCAAATGTGCCCAAATGGTCTTTCTTGGTGTTTGGCACCACTTGGGCAAGTTTAAAAGCATGAATATGACTTGTATGAACTGCCCAAGTGGTCCCAAACCTCATGCATCTCAATTTGGCCATTCCACTTCCATTTATACATACATTTTCATAACACTAGTTTTACCATTACATGTCCAAAATGCACATTTTCATACATACAACCTTAAACTTTATTTGTACATGATACATTAGCATAATTATACATGTTCATAGGATCATAGGACATATATAATAATGGATTACAATATTTGCCACTCACATGGCCTTAAAGAAACAAAATCCATGCACTTTGATGTCACACTCTCATCTCTCAAGTGGTTGGCTCCCATTTCTTTGTTCTCTTAGTCCACCTAGCATGTTAGAACATTGGAGAGGAGGAAATGAGATTCAAAGAATCCCAATACCTCATCTCCTTTTCAATCACACATAAAAGATGCAAAACAAGTCTTACAAATGCATGCATGGGCATCATAAAGTGTGCAATCATGCAAGAAGCACTCTTGGCATTTGAACAAGACATACATGGCATACATAGGCTTGCTAAGTAAGTGGATTAGCCTCACCTATTCACTTGTAGATTTTGGACTTGCCTCACCTATTCTTTAAGAGGTTTTTGACTCAACCTTACTCTTGGGAGTCAACCTTACTTTTGGTAGACTCTTTACTTTGTCTCAACCAATTCTAAGGGTTCTTGGCTCATCCTCACTATGGCTAAAGGTTCTTGGCTTTACCACACTCAAGCAAACCAAAGCAAGCATCATAAATATCATTTAGAAACATAATGTATCATCATGGTACCATGGCATATGAAATCATGCTAGAATACTTTTCATGGCTTAAAACACACATACACACATTTAAAGACAAGCCAAGCATACATTCATGCATGAGAGAAGGAGGAGTGAGCTACCTTGGATGCAACCACACACTTTTCTCCTTGAATTTGCTCTCCCTTCTTTGGCTTCACACACACAAAGGTGTGGGAATGATTTCTCGTGGTCTAAACACAATTTGTGGAAGCCAATTAGGCTCATGGAATTAATTCTAAGGCCACACACCTTCCTTAAACACTAACTTGATCTATAAACCCCTTTATGGTTCCAAAAATGCACCTAATGAAGCAACACCCATCAAATAAGTTCTAGACTCCATTCTTTCCTTTCATATATGATTCTTGACTCCTTTTAAGCCTATTGGAATCATCACACAATTGAAACAAAGAGTCTAACTACATGTTGCTTCTTTAGGTCATATTATGGAACATATAAGGCCAACTCACTTTCTATAGTTTCTAAATTTTTTCCAAGGCTTGCCCTCATCTTCACTCATCATATATGACTCAAAAATGGGTTTAGAAAAATTTAAAACTCTCCCTAGGTATGCCAACCCTCTTAGGCTGAGACAATAAAGCATAATGGCCTTCATGGATTTTGCTTTGTTTTCTTAATGGAGGAAGCACATAGGGAGACTTCTAGGGATCTTAGGAGCTCATTTAAACTTTCATTTTAGGCATAGAAATTAAGATATCAATTCAAATTTTACAAAGAGTACATGAAACCCTAGAATTTCTATCTTGAATTTCCATGGTTACTTGTTAATTTCCTTTGCATATTCTTATTTTCCACACTCTTTTTCCTAAGATTCACCCTTGGTTTTATCAAAAATCCAAGCCCTCTCATTGCTTCTTGAGTGAAGTGAAAAATGGAGAGAAGAGGAGCAAGGGGTAGCAATCATGGAAGAAGAAATTACCTTGTTTTTCCTTGTTTCTCACTTAAATGTTTCCTTCTTTGGCCTCTTCTCTTCAAATCCAAAATTTCCTCTTAATTTCTCCCTTAAAACAGATTCATATACTTTAATACAATCATAAGAAATAAAGGAGAATGGAGGAGAAGAGGTTTGGAAAGGAAAGGGCATGAAAAACTACTAAAAATTCATACCTTTAGCCTTTGATTTCTCCTCCTCTTCCTCTTCCTCTTCCTCTAATGCACCACTCTCTTAGGGTTTTTTCTTTGGTTTGGGATAGAAACATATGAAGCTAAATAAGTGGAAGAGTGGGGCACCCTATATATATAGGTGGGAGGAAGGAAGACTTTTCAAAAAATTTTATTTTGCCCTTCATTCTTGGCATTTTCATTTCTAATTTGTTTTAGCTCCTTTTTGAGAACCATCTTTTCCATTATAAAATTTAAGTTCCCAATTTAATAAAATCCCTTTGAAATCACTCGAATTAGAGCTAAAACCTTCTTGAATAAATTTGTCAAAGTTTGGGTATACCGACATTAGAAAACATCCACTAGAAGGGTTTTAACTGTCCCGGGGCTTCCCATAGTTTTCAAGGCCTCTGAGAATCCCAAATAACTCAAAATTTTCATTTAAAAAGCCCTTCTATGTGAATTCCAAAATTTGCTCAAAATTATAAAAATGACATTACATTTTGTAAGTTTTTTGTTAAATTTTGTTTCTTCATTCTAGCTCCATTTTTCTCTTCATTTGAGCCTAGAATTCTCATTTTTAGGAATCTATAATGTTATTCAAATTTTTTGGGACCTTAATTAATTTATTTTGGGGGACTTGCTTTGAAAATATACCCACTTCTATTGTTTAACAAAAAGTGGATATTACATAGGCCTTATAGAAGGCTCATGTAGATGATAGAGCTGAGCCTAGTAATCCAGTAGCTAGAGCCTTTCAGGTTATTATGGCTCGCCTGGATCAGTAGTAGGCCGTGATTGCGCAGTTATAAGAATGACTTATTGAGAGAGATAGCCAAGGCCCTACACCTCTGCCTCCATAGCCACCATAGCACTTAGATCGTCTTGAGCATTTAGGGGTGACTCATCTTGATCCGCAGCCACACGTACAAATGGTTGCTCCTACTCCACCAGCTCAAACACCTCTAGCCTTGGAGCAGCCTTCTACCAAATAGATCATTACTCAATTCAAGAAATTCGGGCCTCCTACCTTTGATGGTGAGATGAATATAGAAAAAGCTGAGGCTTGGACTATGCAATTAGAGAAGATCTTCCGACTGATGGGGTGTACGTCTGAGCAGAAAGCTGCTATGGCTATTTTTCAATTAGAGAAGTAAGTAAACTATTGGTGGAGGGGCACTGGGCCTATTTTAAGGGTGAGGAACCTCCCGATTACTTGGAAGGCATTCCTCTAAGCCTTTTATGAAAGATATTTCCCTAGTTTTGTCAGAGATGAGAAAGAGTCATAGTTTGTACTCCTGAGATAGATAAAAGGTATGTCTGTGGACCAGTACATGGCCAAATTTATAGAGCTCTCCATATATTCTTCATATTACAGAAGCATGATGATGAATGCTGAAGAGCAAACAAATTAGAGAAGAGTTTGCTTCCAAAAATTAGAGATAGGGTAGTTCCATAGAGAATTAGAAACTTTAATACCCTAGTTGAGATATGCAGACTGACAAAAGTGAACCTTAAAACAGTGCAGCCTACCTCAAGTGCCAGACCACCCCTCCCTGAGCCCAAGAGGCCTAGAGAGGAAACACAAGCCACTACTATGAGCAGGAGAGGTGAAAAGAGTCAGTGGAATAGAAGAGGCAAAGGAGGAGGACTCAGTCTAGTAGAGGTAGTTCTGCGCCTATAGCTTATCCCCAGTGTGGCAGGAACCATGGAAATAGACCATGTTATACTAGGCAGAATATGTGTTATATATGTAGTAGGCTAAGACACATGGCCAAGGACTGAATGCAGACTCCTCAACAATACTCACAGTAGAAGGAGATGGTTCCTGCTCCCAGACCTCAGACCTAGGGTAGAGTCTTTGCCTTGTTACAATATGAGGCTAGCCGGTCCCCGAGTCTGATTTAAGGTACTATTAAAATAAATGATTTTTCTGTAACTGTATTATTTGATTCAAGTGCTAGCCACTCTTTTATATCATATGATTATGTTAGGAGATTGGGTCTGAGTATGCATACACTACCATATTATTTACATGTATCTACCCCTATAGGAAACTGAGCCATTACCTCCCATGCTTGCTTGAATTATGTGGTCCAGTTTAATTATTGTTATACCACTCTTGATTTGATATGTAAGCCCTTTGTTGACATTGATCTAATCATTGGCATGAACTAGATATCTATAAATAATGCCACACTTAATTGTTTTCATAAATATATTACTTTATCTAAGTGTGGGACTACGCCTAGTATGAGGACTGAGTTATCTATTATGACCACCTCTTAGGCTGAGAGATCTCTAGGGCATGGTTGTTAGAGATACCAAATTTTCTTTTCAGTTCAAACTGAGGTAGAAGAGGGTATAGAGGATATTCTAGTAGTGACAGAGTTCCCAGAGGTATTCTCTAGAGAGATTAGCGAACTACCCCCAGAGAGAGAAGTTGAGTTTCCTATAGACATTATACCTGGGGTAGGTTTGATGTCTAAGGCCCAGTATAGAATGGCTCCCACTGAGCTAGCTAAGATTAAAAAGTAGATAGAAAAGCTTTTAGAGAAGGGTTTCATTAAACCCAACGTCTCGCTGTGGGAAGCTCTAGTCTTATTCATAAAGAAGAAATATAGGAGCCTTAGACTATGTATAGAATACGAGGAGCTCAACAAGATAACCATTAAGAATTACTACCCTCTTCCCCACATAGATGACCTCCTAGATCAGTTAGTAGGAGCATTATTATTCTCTGAGATAGACCTCAGGTCGGGATATCATCAGCTTAGAATAAAGGCTAAAGATATCCCCAAGACAACATTTAGAACGAGATACGAGTATTATGAATTTTTAGTTATGTCTTTTGGGTTGACGAATGCACTTGCAATGTTTATGGATTACATGAATAGAGTGTTCAAGCCATACCTAGGTAAATTTGTAGTTGTCTTCATAGGTGACATTCTCATTTATTCTAAAAGTAGAGAAAAATATGAGCAACACCTGAGATGTGCCCTAGAAACCCTGAGAGAGAAATAGTTGTATGTTAAACTTAGTAAATGTGAGTTCTGGCTCATTGAAGTTCAATTCCTAAGCTATGTGATCTCCCAGGTAGGGGTCATAGTAGATCCCTATAAAGTAGAGGTAGTATTATAGTGGGAGAGACTTAGGACAGTGACCGAGATCAGGAGCTTCCTAGGTTTAGCAGGTTATTATAAGAGATTCATTTAAGGATTTTCTCAGATAGAGATGCTATTGACCAGGCTCACTAGAAAGAATGCACCATTTGTGTGAGATGATAAGTGTGAGAAAAGTTTTTAAAAGTTAAAGCACAAGTTAACCACGACCCCAATTTTAGTAATTCTTAACCTTAGAGAGACTTTTGTAGTCTATAGTGATGCCTCTAAGAATAGGTTAGGATGTGTGCTTATACAGAAAGGTCAAGTGGTAGCATATGCCTTTAGACAGTTAAAACCTCATGAAGAAAATTATCCCACACATAACCTAGAGCTAGCGGTAGTAGTGTTTACTTTGAAAATATGGAGAAACTACTTATACGGGGTAGCTATAGAAATATACAGTGACCATAAGAGCCTTAAATATTATTTGAATAGAAAGAATTGAATATGAGATAGCAGAGATTGTTAGAATTTTTGAAAGATTATGATTTTACTTTGAAATACCATCCCAGCAAGGCTAATATGGTAACTTATGCCTTAATTAGGAAATCTATACATATGGCCTGTATGATGATTAAAGAACTAGAGTTGATTAAGAGATTTAGAGATATAAGTCTCTCATGTGAGGTGTATTCAGGGAAATTATTAATGAGTGAAACCTAAATAAAGAATGGCCTGAGGGATCAGATAAGAGAAGCCCAGCGAACAGATGACCAAGTAAGTAAGATTAGATCCCAGATAGCCCAGGGTAACATTTAGGAGTTCAATCTATTTGAGGATGACATAGTGAGGTATAGAGATAGGTTGTATGTTCCTAGAAATATAGAAATTAGAAAGAAAATTTTAGATAAGGCACATAAAAGCAAGTACACCATTCATCCAGGAAGTAATAAAATGTATCATGATTTAAAGAGAATGTTTTGGTGGCCTAAAATGAAAATAGATATAGTAGAATATGTCTCCCGATGTCTAGGATGTCAGAGAGTTAAAATAGAACATTAGAAACCAACTGGGTTACTTCAACCCCTAGACATCCTGGAGTGGAAATGGGATAGTATAGCTATGAATTTTGTCATGGGTTTGCCCAGGACATCATCGGGGCATGATGCCATATGAGCAATAGTGGATAGATTAACAAAGTCAACATATTTTTAGCCATGAAAGCCACTTATATCCTAGATAAATTAACCCAACTATATATCTAGGAGATAGTTAGATTGCATTATGTACTTAGGAGCATAGTGTCAGATAGAGATCCTAGATTTGCTTTGAATTTCTGGATATTATTACAGGATGCTCTAGGAACCAAGCTTAGATTTAGCATAGTCTATCACCCTCAGACAAACGGACAGATAAAGAGAACCATCCAAACCTTAAAAGACATGTTGAAGACATGTGTTCTAGAAATGAAAGAAAACTAGGATACATACTTGCCTCTAGTAGAGTTTGCTTATAATAATAGTTATCATGCAAGTATACAGATGGCAACATATGAGGCATTGTATAGGAGGAAGTGTAGGTCTTTGATGTGTTAGGTTAAGCTAAGAGAGCAGAGCCTAATACGCCCATAATTAGTGGACCAGACTTCTAGACAAATTGAGACCATAGGAAAGAAACTGCTAATGGCCTTAAGTAGACAGAAGAGTTATGTAGATAGACGTAGATGACCGTTAGAGTTTAACATTAGAGACCATATCTTCATTAGAGTGTCTCCAGTCACAAGGATAGGTCGGTCCATTAAAAGTAAAAAGCTCAGTCTAAAATACATAGGTCTGCTCTAGATTCTTGATAAAGTAAGACCTGTAGCCTATAGACTTGACTTTTCCCTAAACCTAAGCCAAGTACACAATGTATTCCATGTATCTCAGCTTAAAAAATACTAGCCTGACCCCTCACATGTCATAAAGTATGAAAATGTATAGTTATAGGATGATCTATCATATATAATATCACCAAATGGGATTGTAGATGTTAGACTCAAGTAGTTATGGAATAAGATGATACCGCTAGTGAAAGTGGTTTGCAAGGGGTTATTGTAACACCCCAAAATTAATTAAGGTGTTAATCATGGATTTGGGTTAATTAAGAATAATTAATATAGAATAATTAGGTAAGTTAAGTGAATGGAAAGTTTAGAGAGATAAATTATTAATATGAGTTTAAGATTTAATTGGGATAGAAACTTCATCTAGGGTGAAATTAATGTAAGTGATCATGATAAGAGGCTAATGGAGGCCCAATAAGTTAGGTGCGGACCCAATCTGATTTAATGAATTAAAGACCCAAGACCTAACTTCCATAAGCTTTTATAAATGACCCAATAAACCTTGTGCAGACTCAAAACAATAGAGTTCTTAAAACTTGGCCTAACCCAATTAAAACCTAGTAGCCTAATACATGAAGCTGGCCCAACAAAGCTTAAATCTAAAGCCCATTTAGAGTTAGATACTTGGAAGCCTATAACCCATAGAAAACCTAACTTAAACCCTAAAAACTAACCTAGCCACCCTTATTCTATAGAACACAAAAACACAAAAGAGAAATTCAGACGTTTTAAGGGAGGCTAGGGTTTGAGGCAAGAAATCTCCCATTTCCCATTTCTAGAGCAAGATTCGGTAAGGTAATAGTTATATAACTTAATCCCCTTTTCTTTCTCTTCATTATGGCCTAATTAGTTTTTCATTTGGAGTATTTTCACCCATACCCAAAATCTGAAACTTGTCATTTGATGTTTCTATGGTGAAAATTCGTAGGTTGAGGCTAAGGCTGACATTAGGTAAGTATAAACTCTCCTGTTTAAGGTATTTCTGCTAGTTTGAGACCCCAATGATTGGATTATAGTATGGGTATTAATTTTTCACGAATTTGCTTAGGATTTAGGGTGATATATTAAAGTTTCTAGAAAAGGACACCTTCATTCTGAATTTTGGGAATTAGTAGTAGCTGGGAAGATTTTTATACCACTAGTGGCTTTTGCAAATTTGTCTACAAGTGAGGTAACTAGTACTGTATTAATTCTATGCATATATCTACTTTAATTTCATATTTGCTATACATGAATGATTTGAAATGCTAAATGAATTAGTTGGCTATCTATTGTACTGTGTTTGGACCTTGTGAGTCCATGGTAGAGCTGTGGTGCAGCTACCACCCGTGCATGTGCTTCGATCGGGCACTGGGTTATGATCAAATCCCAGATGCACTGAGCCCTGGTTGTGCTCATTAAGGCTTGGGTGCCATGGACGGGCCTCTCCCGATGTTATTGGCCTTTAACATGTGGAATTATGATTGCTAGTATGGGATGGTAATCATAGTAGCCTAACCATTTCCTTTGCTGATATGGCTGATATGATTCTGATGTTGATTTTGATTCATGTATATATATTAATTAAATTGGATATTATGAATGAAAATTTCCTTAGTTATTGTGATTCTCATCTCACTCCGTTTCATGGGATTATACTTTCAGGTGAAGGCTCTTCGGGTAAGGATAAGGGGAAGCAAATGGATGAAAATCTATGAGCTCAAACCATGTGAGAAGAAGGCTACACTTAGACTGATTTATTTAATATAGATGCTAAATTTTATATTCCTTTTTGTATAGCTTCATCATGTAATCTTGTTGTCAAGTGTAGGCTCTTATATTTTGATTACTTAGGATGTATTTATTGAGGAGTTAGGCCTCATCTTAGCTTGATATTAGATGTATGAACCCATAACACCTAATGTATGAATTTTACTAAATTTATGGTATGATATACTATTGGAAATATAATTATGTGATGTATTAAATATTGATATGAACCATTGATGTATGAAATCTCTAATGGAATGTGTATCGAATGTTAACTATCAATAGTGCATGAATTCTTGCTGTCATTAATCCATGAATTTGCTAACATGTGGTAATTGGATGAGTAGGAATTAGTACTTAAGTTTTGAATTGGTAATTGTAGAATAGTTGGGTAAATAAGGTAGATAAATACCATTAGAGTCATATAAAATGAAGGGAAGTGGTCCTAGGGTGTTCCTAAGAAGAGAATTAGAGTGCATGTGATGACATTTGGGAGATGTAGTTACAGGAGGGAGTCATGTCACGGCTAGGAAGACCTCACCGCGGCCTGAAGAATGCCAGTGACGAGGAACACCGCGGCTTAGTACAAAAAAAATCGCCTAGGAAGGTGGCAAAATGAAACCTTGTGGCAGCATAACAGGTCCTGCTGTGGCGCTAGTTGATGAAACTAAGTAAGGAGTGTCTAGTAGCGAGCCTCACCGAGGCATAAGAGTTTTTTGTCATTGCGAGAATCATGGGAATTTGAACAGTAGACTTAGAAAGCATTTTCGCCGTGGCACCACATAGGTTGGCAGCGGCGATGGTCCAAGTCGTGGCGAAATTCGCGTAAATTGCCTAATGATTCTCGAGAGTAACTTAACCACGGCACGAAAGGTTGAGGTCATGACGCAAAGTGAAAAACATATTTTTTGAGCTCCAAAACCTAACTTAGCTGTGGCGAGAGGGTTTCAAGTTGTGGCGTAAGTCCCTAAACTCCTACCTTTAACCTAGAAATCCTAATTTCTTCAATGGTAATGCTAGGAAATGATATAGGAACACTTAATGGGAGGTTTTGTATGTTCAAACTGAAGGATGGATGAATTACAAACCCCTCATGATAGTTTAATTTCTTTTATGCATTCTCATATTTGTGGTTGTTTAGTGATGATCCTAACATCAAAGTTTAAATTTTCCTATATTTTCATAATGTAATAAATTGTAACTACTCTAAACCTTGACTATTAATTATTAATCATGTATTTAGCCATAATTACCATGTTTAGAAGATAAGGTTGTCACAGTTATCCCCTGAAGAAGCTACCTAGGAGCTAGAAGAAGAGATGAGAAAGAAGTATTCAGAGCTCTTCCCATGAGGTATGTTATCTAAATTTCGAGGATGAAATTAATTAATAAGGAAAAAATTGTAATGTTTGGTTTTCATCAAATGATGAAAACAAATATGTTTTCAAAGCAAGTCCCTTGAAATGAATTAGTTAAAGTCCCAAAAAGTTAAGTAGCATTCTAGACTCCTAAAAATGAGAATTTCAGGCTTAGACGGAAAGAAAAACGGAGCTAAAATGAGAAAACAAATTGTAACAAAATATTGACGGAATGTAATGGCATTTTCATAATTTTGAGCAAATTTTAGAATTCTCATAGGAAGGCTTTATAAATGAACGTTTTAAGTTCTCTAGGGTTCTCAGAGGCCCTGAAAACCATGAGAAGCCCAGGGATAGTTAAAACCCCTTCGGTGGACATTTTCTAATGTCAGTTGACCTAAACTTTGACAGATTTATTTGGGAAGGTTTTAGCTTTGATTTGTGTGATTCTAAAGGAATTTTATAAAATTAGGAACCTAAATTTTATGATGAAAAAGATAGTTTTAAAAAAGGAGCTAAAATGAAGCCAAAACAAAAATGCCAAGATGGAAGGGCAAAATTGAAAATTTTGAAAAATAGAACCTTCTTGAATCCTCTTTATTATTCATGCTTCTTCTCCCCCATATCTAGATTGACTCATTTCTACCTTTAAACTAGAGAAATAAGGTAGCTTTTAGGCACACCAAAGGAGGAGATTTTGAAGGGAGAAAAAGCAAGAAAAGGTAGGAAATTTCATGGAAATTCAAGCTTTCTCTTTAGCCAAATGATTTTCCTTCTTCTCCTCTTTATTTTCATGGGTTTAATAATGTTTTTGGGTTTGTATGGAGGTCAAAATAGAGGTGGAAAATTCAGATTTGAGGAGAGGAGGGCAAGCAAAATGAGAAACAAGCAAGAAAAGCCAAGAAAACTAAGGTATTTTGCCATTTTCCAACTTAAACTTCCTTGCTCTCCTTCTTATCATTTTTGCCTCATGTAGGGACAGCCAAGGAGGAATGAAATTTAAACCAAACTAAGAATGAATCTTAGGAAAGTGAGGGAGAAGAACAAGAATATGCAAAGGAAATTAATAAAAAAAAACATTAGTTCTCAAGATAACATAATTAGGGATTCAATTGTGTAGCAACAATTATGTTTTAATGCAAATATTTCTAGACCTAATTGAACATTTCTATGAGCCTAGAGACCCTTAAGAACCTCCCAACGTGCTTCTTCCATGAAAGAAACCAAAGCAACTTCCTAGGGTACAAATCAAGTACATGTCTCAGCCAAGAGGGTTCCATGTACCTAGGGGAAGTTTTAATTTCATTCAAGTTTATTTTTGAGTCATATATGATGGAAGAGGATGAGAGAAAGCCTTAAAAAAATTTTAGAAGTCATAAAAAGTGAGATGGTGTCATAAGTTCCATAATATGACCTAAAGAAGCAACATATAGTTAGGCTCCTTGTTTTAATTGTGTGATGACTCCAAGAGGCTTAAAAGGAGTCAAGAATCATAAAAGAAAGGAAAGAATGGAGCCTAAAACTCAAATGATGGATGTTGTTTCATTAGGTATATTTAGGAACCATAAATGAAATATAAGACAAAGTTAGAGTTCTAAGTAGATAGATAACTCTGTGAATGGTTCTAAGAGCATAATTGGTTCTCATTTTATGTATTTAGGCCAAGAGAAACAAGCTTCATATCATTATGAGTGAGTGGCTGAAGAAGGGAGTGCAATCCTAAGGAGAAAAGTGTGTAGTTACTTCAAAGGTAGCTCTCTCCTTTTTCTCTCATGCATGAATGTGTGCTTACCTTGTCTTTGAATGTGTGTATGTGTGTTTTAAGCCATGAAAAGTGTTCTAGCATATGCCTGTATCCCATGGTACCATGATGTTGTATTATATTTTCAAATGATGCTTAGTATGTTTGCTTTGGTTTGCTTGAGTGTGGTGAAGCCAAGAACCCACTAGCTATGGTAAGGATGAGCCAAGAACCTTTGAGAATGGTTGAGACAAAGTCTAGAGTCTACCAAGAGTCAAGCTTAGTTTAAGGCCTTTAAGAAAAAGGGTGAGGAAAGTCCAATAACCTTAAAGTGAATGGGTGAGGCTAATCCACTCACTTGGCAAGCCTATGTATGCTTTATATGACTTGTTCAAATGCCAAGAATGCTTCTTGAATGATCACACCTTCCATTATGCTCATGCATGCATTTTTAAGACTTGAATTGTATTTTTTATATATGATTGAAAGGAAAATGAGCTATTGGGATTATTTGAATCTCATTCCCTCCCCTCTAATGTCTTAACATGCTGGGTGGACCAAATGAGCAAGGTAATGGAAGCTACCAAGTTGGGAGATGAAAGCATGACAACAAAGTGCCTAGTTTTGCTTCTTTTGTAGCCATATGAATGGCATATGATGTAATCCTATGATGAGATGGTTGTATAATCATTTGAACATATGTAATTACCCAAATTTTTGATGTATGTATGAGTTTTGGTGCCAAATGAATGGTAATGCACATTTTGGGTAGTGAATGGCAATTTTAAGTGTATGCATTCTTGTGTATAGGGTGAGGGAGTGAGTTTTAAATTTTTGGGTTTGTTCACCTTTGAGACAAGTTTAGTAGACCATTCTAGTGCTTTCACACATGCTCAAGTGGCCATGGTTGCCTTAGAAACCAAAATGGACCATTTGTACCCTTGATGAAGCATAAAAGTGACCATTTTGCAACCCAATATCAAAATCTAGCCAAATGAACGAATTTTCCTATGAAATTTGGCATGCATATAGATCTCATCTAGAGTATTTTGGGAAGCCAAAGACTAGATTATTTGGAGCTCTATGAAATTAATTATGATTTTTCAAAGTTAAAATTTTTTTTTTGTTATTATGATGTAGACACTGTTCATTTGGTTAGTTACTTGGGTTGTGTCATTTGAGGGCCAAATGATGTCTTGTAATGACCTTAACTTCTAATCATAGTAATTAAGCTTAAACATGCAGTTAATAATCATAAATTAAGGTCGAGAACCATTTAAATTAATCAATTTTAAGAATAAATGAAGAAATTTAAACCTTAATATTATTAGAGTTATTAACCTAATATTTACAACCATTCATGTACATAAGCAAAACAAATCCCCAATTAAAAGCCTTTAAATCTATTACCCATTAATTTTCAACTCTCAAGAACCCCTTACAAGTATTTCTAAGTCATCCCTAGATGTTGTCATAGGAAAACCAAGGTTTCTAGGTTAATATAAGGGTTTAAGAACCTTCACTGCAGCTAAATGCCTTCATGCTGTGGCTAGAGGACCTCTTGGAGCTTCCTAACTTGCTCCTCAATATTGGTCGCGACTAACTATTCATTTCATCGTAGCTAATTACTCTCTGTTACCCTCCTTGGCAATTTCGTCGCTTTTGGCCAAGGCCAATTAAACTTTACTCGTGGCCAATTACCTTCTGTTACTTTCCCTGGGTAACTTTGTTGCTTTTGGCCGAGGCTATTAAACTTTACTCGTGGCCAATTACCTTCTGATCCTATAACTCCCAAGGTTTCATCCCATACTCTCCAATTCTCCCTCTAGTAACACTTTAGGCCACTTTTACTTAATTTTTGAAGATCTAATGTCATTCCTTTACCTAATCTACCTAACACATCTATCATTACCCATTCAAAACTCAAATGTGGATCCTTAACCCTCTAGCCACAATAAACCAATGAGTTCATAGATCAATGACAGCAAAGAATTCATATACTTTTCACATTTCACTTCAAATATAAATCCCAGTAGAAATTTCATACATCACTAGTTTAAGTTGACATCAGATTTCTCAAATGATTATAGTTCCTATGCCTGGTAATTCATGATGCAATGCGGCAATTACATAAAACTAGTAGTCTAATTATACAAATACAATCTGACAAGGTTTCTAAACTTACCTACTACTAAACTATATAGTAAGCTTCCATTAATTTTTTTCTTGCCACAAAGAGGTCCGATCCTTGAAAATGTTAGCCCATAATCGGGGTGAGATATACAATCTCAGTAACAAGAGGCAAATTCTATATATATGTACAAAGTAATCAATACAATACAATTACATATCATCAATACCAGAATCATCAATTTAATTTACAAATAAACTAGTTGAGCTACCAATGACTACTGTCTCATATCAGCAATCATACATAACATGTTAATGGTCAATAACACAGGGAGAGATTCATCAATGGCACCTACTCCATAAAGAGCACAACCAGGGCCCAATACATCTGGGGTCTGATCATAACCTAGTGCCCTATTGAAACATATGCATGGGTGGCAGTTGTACCATAACTCTATCATGGACTCACAATGTCCAATCACAATTGTAACTCGAGTGGTCAACCAATCATTTAGCATTTCAAAATCAAGCATATATAACAAATACTAGATTAATATGAGCATATACATGGAATTAAGAAAAATGACCCCAATTACTTCAATGAAGCCAATTACTCTTCCTCTAGCTACCTCCATGATCTAAAGCATACCATGCCTAACATAAGCATGATTATCATCATTTAACTATCATTAGTAAGGAAATTCTCCCAATCGATAGATTAATCTTAACAAGAAATCATTGAGAACTTCTTACCTAAGTTTTCTAATGATCTATTGCACCAATTTAGGGTCTATACATCAAAGCTCACTATGATTCACTCCCCACAACTCTATTTTCGCACATGTACAAACCATACACCAAAAGTCAATCCAAATGATGGAAATTTAGTATACATACCACACAAGAGAAGAGAGAACACTTACCTATTCACCTAGGAGGTCGACTGAGTTGAGCCTTAACTCCTAAGAACATACCATAGGATATTCTAAAATTATAATTTGAGTCATCAAGCCCAGAAATTTCATTATTTCATCTTCATCTCCTTGTATTTTCGTAGAATAATAGAAGCCATTATGAAAATGAGTGTTTGGGGACATTTTCCAGCAAAATAATGCATATAATGGAAGGAAAAAACATACCCAATCATCCCTCTAACCTCTAACTTTGAAAATCTTGCAAGGAGTTACCTAAACACCAACTTTCAGATTTGAGAAGGAGATGAAAATGCCTAAAAATAGAAACTAATTAGACCAAAATGAAGAGGAGAATGAGAGGGATATGTTTTATATAGATTACCTTAGCCAAATCTTCCTTTAGAAGTGAGAAATGGTAGAAGAATATAGAAAAACCCTAGCTCCTCTTTTAGCATGCGAATTTCTTCTTTTTGTTTTGCAGAAAATGAATGCCTTGGTAGCCAAATGGGTGGAGAGAAGACTTCTTAGGGTTTTAGTGCAAATGGGTTGGTCTAATAGACCTATTATTCTTAGTGGGCTGATGCTTAACATATTGGGCCAAGGTTCATTAGGTTGGGTTGCAGAATTTTTAATTTTAGGGATAGATTGTGTTGATCCAATAGTCCAAGACCTATTTGGACTCACTTCCCCAAGTTTGGTCTAAGGCTCAATAGGCTTTTGTCTCACTTAAATTCACTAATAAGTTTTGGACTTTCCAGAAAAATTAAGTTAAGCCCATAAGGAGACTAGTGTTGGGCTCTTTTACTAAGCTCATGGCATAATTGGGCTTCTACCTCATTAAACCCAATTGGGTCAATGCTAAGTGGTCTCTCTCTTGGGCTAAGTCTCATAATAAGAAATTAGGTCTACACCTATAATCATTGGGCCTCCATTAGTCTCTGGCCATGGCCTTCTTAATTTAATTTGGGTATAGATGAGGTTTTTAACTCAATTAAATCTTAAAACCATATTAATAATTTATCTCTTTATAATTCCCATTCACATAACTTGTCCAATTATTCCATAATAATTATTCTTAATTAGTATAGATCCATGATTACCACCTTAATTAAATTTTAGGGTGTTACATTCTCCCCTCCTTTTAGAAATTTTATCCTCAAAATTAGACATACCTTACTCAATTAGTACTGGATAATCCGTCCTCATAGCTTCCTCTTTGGTTTCTTAAAATTTCAAAAGAACCTAGTCCTTTCCTTGCTACTTTCTTATAGAAGATGTCCTTATTTTGTTACTTCCTCACTTATTATCCACAATTCTATTTCTCCTTTGTCTACCTAAATCAAATGATATACTGACCTAAATATTTTGTCTTCTTCCCTTGTCCACAACTAAAGAGATCTAGACCAAGTTACACTTGATCACCTATAGCAAGTCTAAGCATCTAGGTCAAATAAATATTAAAATCTCTCTCCTTTTGTAGCATTTATTTTATTTTATTCTGTCTCTTTCTTTTCCTTCTCCTGCTACCCTCTTGTTTCTTTTTATTCCAACAGTCAATCATTGAATGTTCATGTTAACTTCCTTTCCTTCTTAACTCTCAATCCATTTAAGAGATAACTTCTACATACTTTATCTTAACTCTCTTTGACAGTTAATACCAAGAACTACAAGGAATTCCACTTAGTTAGCCTTTTTAGTATTTATTCCACTAATAGCAACATAGGTAAGTAACCTTATTTCATAATGAAGTTTCATTTGTCCTTCACTTAGATTACCCCCACATTTCTTTAGCCCAACCTTCTTAATTGAAGTGGGTCTTACCTCCTATAGGGTCATCTAATCTAAATTTCCAACTCTTACATTCAACTATCTCATAAAATTATTACACACATCATTTATTGTCCATTAGTTAAAGGTTCATTATTTCCATTGGACGTATGAAATATTCCTTTCATTTTCAATTAGTACCTAAGATTCCTCCTCCTTATTGCTTGAGATTCCTTAGTGTTGAAACTAATATAAAATCTAATCTCATAACTAATCTATTTAAGGCACCCAAACACTCTAGGTTCACCTTCCACATAGTCAAAATCAAACATGATCTTCTAAGTGAAAATAAACATGATATTTTAAGTCTAGATTATATTCTCTAATAAGACTTGATTTCAAGGGAGAGAGTACCTTGTCTAGAGCATCAATGTAATCTTTTAGGACTTGGGAATGAGTTTTTTTAAATCTCCCATGCCACAGTTCAAGTGGATGGTTTATTAAACGACATAGCTTCAATAACTTGCCTACAACATTAAAATTTCCAATTCATGGTGGTGGTTCATTATAGGCAATCTAATCGTCATCCATAGGTGTAACCAACATAGGAAAACCCTTAATAGACCTCTTCCCTCCCTCTTTTTTGATGTCTTGCACTGGCAAAGGCACCATTACAATCACATATATGTGATTTTAAAGACTACCATGATTAATAGATCCAAGTGTTTCATCTTAGTTTTCAACTACTGCTAGTATTAGTAGTCAACTTAATGGCATCTATACTCATTTGATGTCAACTAAACATCTCTTTGGGTCTTATGCCATTATATAGTCTCAAAGGACTAGTCCTTTGTATCCTTTACACTTAACCAAGGTATTTTCACACAAGTATAATCATACTTCAAATAGCATACTACTCACCCTCTCCAAGATGTACCAATTTCCCTTTAACTTCCTCACATATAGCTAGGTCTTTTTTTTTATAATGTGCTATAATTTAGTGGTTCATAAAAATCCCTAGAGAGTAATGAGATAATATCTTGTCAACAAGGTCCAAGATCTTGTTAATAAGAACTTGCATTTAGTAGTGTGAAAATCTGAGACCCTGTTTGCAAGGTTTTCTAACATTAAGTACAAGGTCTTTTAGTAGTAGACTATAGCATATAGTATGTGAGGGTACGACAATTTTTTTTTTGTCCTTGTACAATTGCCTGTGCTAGCCACAACTAATTCTTCTGCTCCTCAAAATGTTCTTAGGTCTCAATTCACGCTTGACTATTGGGAGCTAAACTAACATAACAAGGAAACTTAGTGAGTTTTTTCATTATCGAGCATTCCTTAATTTTCAACGTGATCAAGTATGGATTTCCAATGAGAGAATTCAAGTATCATTTACCACTAGTGTTTCACCCTTCCTCATTAGTCATAGTACTGAGGTTTTATTATAATAGCATAAGTCAATTGCAATACAACCACCTCTCATTCACTTCCCCCAAATTATTCTAGATCAGCGAGTCCTCTTTCAAATTAGGGGATTTTACTACTATAGTAAGTATTAGTCAAATTCCCAATGTTGTCCCTATCCCCTTAATCACACCATACGTGATACATGACAATAAGACTACTAATGGTGGAATTAGACTTTACCTTCAATATTAGTAGGTAATTCTTTCCTGTGGCCATAAACATGCTCATCACCCTATGATGATTGTATCTTAACCACTTGTACACACACAGGTATCATTTTATTCTCTTTTTAGGTGGATCCTTACTATCAAGGTCTCCTATTTACTTTCCAGGTAGAAAGTCTGCTTAGTCTAGTTTGATGCCAATTTGGTGGTCAAAATTCATCAAATCATATAATGAGTGGCATGCCCCGCATGCCTCAAACATCAAGGTGCTAAAAAATGAGCACGTCCCATGTGCCTCTAGTACCAAGGTGCTATAAAATCTTACCTTACACTTTTCGGAGTGTATCATGCATATAAAGTGCCTTTAAGCACTAACTAATGTACATCAACACATATCATAAGTAAACTAAATTACACAAAAGAGATAACATGCACAATCACCCCATGCCGGTGCACCTCACCCTTATCACACTAAGGAGTTGCCTTTCCCCTTATCATAATCTCCCTCTTTTGCCATAGTACACTAAGGGAGAAGCCTCAAAACTCTCAAGATTCCTTCTAAAACATCATCTCCCTTAATCTCTTGCTTTAAAGTCACTATCCCCCATTTAGAAATGGATTTGACAATCCTAAGGGTATCTTGCCTCCTTCCTTATCATCATTAACAAAAGATAGCTTACTGACTCCAATAGTTTAGAATGAAACTATTTGAAATATTCTTTAACTCTTGTCACCCTTATTCATTAGGCCCAAGTTGTGGTAGCTAGGATCAAGAATTGCATTGTTTATTAACCAAGATCAAGCAAGTGGGCTAGGACCTTTGTACCTATAAAGCCTCAACCCTAGGGATGTAACATCCGATTCTATGAAAATGAGAGAAAATGTGAGAAACGTAATGTATGATTTCTCTGTCAATGATCAAAATTCACTAGATACAAAGTGAAGTCCCTTGAAATGAATTAGTTAAGGTCCCAAAAAATTTGGGAAGCATTCTAGACTCCTAAAAATGAGAATCCTAGGCTCAAACGGAAAGAAAAAGGGAGTTAGAATGAAGAAACAATTTCTTACAGAAAACTTACGAAACGTAATAGCATTTTCATAATTTTGAGCAAATTTTGTAATTCATATAGGAGGGATTTTTAGATAAAATTTTTGAGTTCTCTGGGGTTTTCAGAGGCCCTAAAAACCATGAAAAGCCCCGAGGCAGTTAAAACCCTTCTGGTGGACGTTTTCTAACGTTAGTTGACCTAAACTTTGATTGATTCATTTGGGAAGGTTTTAGCTATGATTTGAGTGATTCCAAAGGCATTTTACTAAATTGGAAACCTAATTTTCATAATGGAAAAGACAGTTTTCAAAAAGGAGCTAAAATGAGCTAGAAACAAAAATGCCAAAAATGAAGGGCAAAATTAGAATTTTTGAGAAAGTGGAAGCTTCTTGAACACACTTTAAGTTTCTTATTTCTTCTCCCCTTCATTTACATGACCCATTCTACCCAAAAACTAGAGAAAACACCAGCTCTTTTAGGCGCACCATGGAGGAGAAGAAAGAAGGAGAAAAGGCAAAGAAAAAGTCAGGAATTTCATGGATTTTCATGCTCCTTCTTCTTCCAAACTTGTTCCTCTCCTCTTGAGCTTTCTTCCTATTATTATAATAAAGTTTATAAATCTGTTTTAAGGGAGAAATTAAGGGAAAATTTTGGATTTGAAGAAAGGAGCTCAAAGAAGACAAGATTCAAGTGAGAAAAAGCAAGAAAATAAGGTAATTTCTTCTTCCATGGTTGCTACCCCTTGCTCCTCTTCCTCTACCATTTCGCCCCACTCATGAAACCCTAGGAGGGTTTGATTTTTAGGTAAAACAAAGGGTGATTCTTAGGCAAAAAGGTGTGAAATTAAGAATATGCAAAGAGAATTAACAAATAACTATGAAAATTCAAGATGCAAAGTCTAGGGTTTTATATGTTCCTTATAAAATCTGATTTGATACCTTGATTCCTACGTCTAAATGAGAGTTTAAATGAGCTCCTAAGATTCCTAGAAGTCTCCCCATGTGCTTCCTCCATCAAGAAAACAAAGCAAAGTTCAAGGAGATCATAAAGCTTCCTAGTCTCGGCCTAAAGGAGTTTGTGTACCTAGGGATAGTTTTAATTTGTTCCAAGCCTATTTTTGAGTCATATATGATGAGTGAAGATGAGGGAAAGCCTTAGAAAAAATTTAGAAACCATAGAAAGTGAGTTTGTGCTTTATGTTCCATAATATGACCTAAAGAAGCAACATGCAGTTAGGCTCTTTATTTTAATTGTGTAATGACTCCAAGAGGCTCAAAAGGAGTCAGAAATCATATTTGAAAGAAAAGAATGGAGCTTAGAATTTATTTGATGGGTGTTGCTTCATTAGGTGCATTCTTGGAAACATAAAGGGGTTTATAGACTAAGCTAGAGTCTAAGCAAGTGTGTATGGCCTTTGAATTAATTCTATAAACTTAATTGGTTTCCATAAATTGTGTCTAGGCCAAAAGGAATGATCTCCACCTTCTTGGGTATGCGAGGTCAAGGGAGAGGATTTAAGGGTTAAGGAAAAAGTGTACAAATGCTAGCAAGGTAACTCTCTCCACCTTCTGTCATGCATGATTGTTTGCTTTACTAGCCTTTGAATGTGTATATGTGTAATTCAAGCCATGAAAAATGTCCTAGCATGAGCTCTTACTCCATGGTACCATGATGATGTATTATGTCTTCCAAATGATGTTTATGATATTTGCCTTGGTTTGCTTGAGTGTGGTGAGGCCAAGAACCTTTAGCCATGGTGAGGATGAGCCAAGAACCCTTAAAATTGGTTAAGACAAAGTAAAGAGTCTCCCAAAAGTGAGGTTGACTCCTAAGAGTATGGTTGAGTCTAAGAATCTCTTAAAGAATGGGTGAGGCAAGTCCAAAATCCACAAGTAAATGGGTGAGGCCAATCCACTTGCTTGGCAAGCCTTTGTATGCTATGTATGACTTTTTCAAATGCTAAGAATGCTCCTTGAATGATTGCACATGTCCACATGCCATGTATGTATTTGTAAGACTTATTTTGCATCTTTTATGTATGATTGAATCGGAGATAAGCAATTGGAATTCTTTGAATCTCATCCCCTCCTTTTCAATGATCTAACACACTAAGTGGACCAAGTGGGCAAGGTAATGGAAGCCAACTACCTTGAAGATGAGAGTATGACATTCAAGAGCATGACATTAAAGTGTCTTGAAATTATTACTTTAAGGCCTTATGGATAGCAATTGATGAAATCCCTAATTGTATATGACCTATGATGTTATGAGCATGTATAATTATGTTGATCTATTGTGTATAAATGAGAGCTAGGATTATATGTATGGAAATACTCATTTTGGTCATGTAATGGCAATATTGCATTATGGAATTTCATATATGAATATAAGTGGAATAGCCAAATTGAGATGCATGAGATTTGGGACCATTTGGGCAGCTTATACAAGTCTCAATTATGCTTTTTAACTTGCCCAAGAGGTGCCAAACCCTAAGGAAAGCCATTTGGATATTTTGGTATCCTATATGGAGCTAAAAGTAACCATAATGGAACCCTTTATCACTTTTTATCCAAATGAGCTCTTCTTGATATGATATTTGGCATGAAATTAGAGTTTGTTGAGATATTTTTGGGAAGCTAAAGAATAGAATTTTTGGAGTTCTAAAGAATATTTGATAAATTTTCAAAGTTGGGAAATTTTCTAGTTTTGGTCATGTCACTGTTCATACTAGTCTAAAAATGAAATCTATCACATAGGGCTCAAATAATGTCCAATTGCCACAAAATTTTATATAAAGAAACTAGACATTGCCACTGACTTATGCCAACTAGAAGCACCTCATTTAGATGTTTACAGTGGGAGATATAAATTTTCAAAGAATTTGTCCAGTATCAGGAACTTTAGCCGACCTTAGTTACTATTTGATTAAGTTTCAAGGTCTGGGCATGCCTAAAACAGTTTGGAGTTATTTGTTTCCTCTAGCTAACATCCATAGATTTCTAGATTGGTATCATTTGCATGGATTATATTTTTTTAGAATTAATTGGACATTTTTGAAGTCTATTGTAGAATTCTGTGATAGCACCAGTGAACAGCCTGACCTCTGGATCTTTTTGAATGTCAAAAGCCTTCGGTGATGGATGTTATAGTCTGGACATATTTTTAGCATGAAGTAGACATGTGTAGATTTCTAGAATGGCCAACAATGCATGATTTTAATTTTTCTAGAATTAATTATTATTTTCCAAAATTTGTGATAAAAATGTGAAAAATATGGCCGAATATATATGTATGTGTTTTATGCTTCCCTTTGAGGTCCATGAGATGTAGGCCACTTTTAATGATGCAAATGAGTTGTATTCATGTAATTAAAAATGAGAATGTGATGTTTGAGCTCATATGGTCCATGTGGCACCAAATGAAATTTTTATACGCGATGTAACACTAAGAAATGCATTATTTAATGCTATTTTTTCTTACTTCTTTGTGAGTTATTTGATATGAGGCATAGAGATAGTATGAAATGAGCTAGAAATATATGGTGTTATAGGGGACCATTCAAAACCTACATAATTCTAACTCATTATGGATTGTACATCACTTTATATATTTAGTCAATAACACTTATTTATTATACACTAGTTCCCAAACTTCTATTGTTAATTTCCTACTCGTAAGTAAGGTTTACATCTTATCCTTCCGTAAGGATCTTATAGCTAGTCAAGTGTTTTACTCTGTACCATTACCTTCTAAGTTCTCAATATCACTCTAGATGGCCTTTGAAAAGTTTAGAACTTTGCTTAGGTAAAGAATTGCTACTCTTGTTGTGATCAGTTAACTATTTCGATAGGCCAGTCAACTGGTCGGCCATACCCAGTTGACTTGCTTAGTAAAATGGTAGTCAACTGGTCACAAATATTATTAGTAGCCTTGTTCATTATCCTCATTAGTTACTTGGTCTCATCTATTTAGTAAACCAGTGCCTCACAATGAGTGACTGGTGCATTTATCGCGTAGCCAGTTGGCAACAAGCCTCAACCAATTGTTTATCTAAACTAAGACCAGTAACCCAATTTTTGAAAAAAAGAAGGGCAAAATTCTAGTCTTTTCATTGGCATTAACAACCTCAAGTCTCAAAATTAGTATTACTAAAGTGTTATAAGGTAGAATCTGTAACATCCGGTTCTCTGAAAATGAGAGAAAATGTAAGAAACATAACGTACGATTTCTCCGTAAATAAACGAAACTCATCAAATACAAAAGGAAGTCTCCCGAAATGATGTAGTTAAGGTCCCAAAAAATTTGGGAAGCATTCTATACTCTAAAAAATGAGAATTTCAGGCTCATATGGAAAGAAAAATGAAGCTAGAATGAAGAAACGAAATTTGACGAAAAACTTATGAAACGTAATGGCATTTTTATAATTTTGAGTAAATTTTGGAATTCAAATAGGAGATCTTTTTAAATGAAAATTTTGAGTTCTCTAGGGTTCTCAGAGGCCCTGAAAACCATGGAAAGGCCCAGAATAGCTAAAGCCCCTCCGGTGGACGTTTTCTAACGTTGATGTATCCAAACTTTGACGAATTCGTTTGAGAAGGCTTTGGCTCTGATTTAAGTGATTCTAAAGGTATTTTATTTAATTGGGAACCTAAATTTTATGATGAAAAAGACAGTTCTCAAAAGGAGTTAAAATGAGCCTAAACGAAGCAAGCAGGCGCATAAGGGCAAAATAGTCGTTTTGACAAAATTGTAAAAAGAAGCTTCTTAAGTAAGATTACACCTCATCACCTTCTCCAAGCTTCCATTTGCAGAAAAATGGACAGCAATGGCATGACATTAAGAGGGGAGAGAGAGAAAAAGGTTAAGCTTCCATTTAGGTAAGTAAACAGCCCCGTTTCATCCCTAGCCAGCTAGGAAAGTTATTCCTCTCCCTAAGAGCACTCTAATGTTGGTTTTCTTTTCTTGAAAACTTGAAGATTCATGTCTAACCCAAGCCAAAAAGGAACTTTTTCAAGAAATCAATCAGTAAAAAATAATCTACGCGAAAAGAGCTCTATTTTAAGGTAAGACTTCACTTGAAACACTTGTAAAATCTTGTGTTTCTAAGATTTTTAAGCTTAGGTCTAGAGAGAGAAAGTGAGGAGGAGATCTTTTTCTTTATATGTTCTTGATGGAACCAAAGGTTATGGAGTATGAGGATTAAGAATATACAACTAGAATTAAAAAGGGAGCTTTAGAATGCAAGTTATGGAATTTAGGGATTTGATTGCACGTAGGCTAAGATGAAGCTTCCTAGTAGTAATTTAAGTTGTCTAAGAGTATATATGAGTTCCTAAGATACCAAGAGAGCCTCCCACATGCTTCTCCCATCAAAGAAATTAAAACAACTCCATTGGTGCCACATGAAAGCATAGCTTCGACCAAGGAGAGTTTATGCACCTAGAGAGTGTTTTAATTCCTTCCAAGCTTAGTTTTGTATCATGTCTGATGGGAGAATATAAGAGGAAGCCTTGAAAAAATTTTAGAAACCATAGATAGTGAGATAGCCTTATATGTTCCATAATATGGTTTAAAGAAGCAACACCTAGCTAGGCTTCTAGAATTGATTGTGTGATGACTCCAAGAGGTTTAAATGGAGTCAAGAATCATAAATAGATGGAGAGAATGGAGCCAAGATGATGTTTTCCAAAGGTTACTTCATTAAGTGCATTATGGAACCATAAAAGAGCCTTATGAATCACTTAACTTTTCTAGTGATTGTGTAGCCTTAGAATGTGATTCAAGAGTATAATTAGCTTCCATATAATGTGTCTAGGCCAAGGGAAGTGATCTCCACCTTCTTGGGTGTGTGAGGTCAAGGGAGAGGATTCAAGACTCAAGGAAAAAGTGTGTAAATACAAGCAAGGTAGCCCTCTCCACCTTCTCTCATGCATGAATGTATACTTACATTGTCATTGAACGTGTGCTAAGTTATAAAAAGTATTTTAGCATGAGATTTTATTCTATGATATCATGATTATGTTTTATGGATTCAAATGATGTTTTATGTGCTTACTTTGGTTTGCTTGAGTGTGGAGAAGCCAATAACCCTCTAGCCATGGTGAGGATGAGCCAAGAACCCTTAAAGTTAGTTGAGACAAGACTCCCAAGAGTAAGGTTAAGTTAAAAACCTCTTAAAGAAATAGGTGAGGCAAGTCCAAAATCCACAAGTGAATGGGTGAGGCTAGTCCACTTACTTGTTAAGCCTATGTATGCTATGTATGACTTGTTCAAATGCCAAGAATGTCTCTTGAATGCCCACACATGTTAATATGCCCATGCATGTATTTTTAAAGTTTGTTTGCATACTTTATGTGTGATTGAAAGAGAGATGAGCTATTGGGATTCTTTGAATCTTATCGCCTCCTCTCCAATGGTCTAACATACTAGGTGGATCAAGATAGCAAGGAGATGAGAGCCAATCACTTGAGAGATGAGAGCATGACATTGAGAGGCATAGAATTAGCTTCTTTAAGGCCATCAAAGTTACAAATGTATAATCTATGGTTGTATATGACAAATGAATTTATGAGCATGTATAATTATGATAATACGTCATGTATAAATGAGAGATTATGTTAT
Organism: Erythrophleum ivorense; assembly: GCA_026724425.1. Classification (NCBI taxonomy): domain Eukaryota; kingdom Viridiplantae; phylum Streptophyta; class Magnoliopsida; order Fabales; family Fabaceae; genus Erythrophleum; species Erythrophleum ivorense. The sequence continues at coordinate 26,616 of JAIUCV010001739.1, read as the reverse complement.
GTGACCCTTAGAATGTATATTGAGTATGTAAAGGGCAAATTTTGCTTCTTGAAAGTTTGAAGCATTAGTGTATAAGTGAAAGTGGAATGGTGAAATTGAGATGCATGAGGTTTGGGATCATTTGGGTAGTTCACACAAGTCCTAATTATACTTTTAGACTTGCCCAAGAGGTGCCTAACCCCAAGGAAAGCCATTTGGACATTTTGGTATCCCATATGGAGCTAAAATTGATCATAATAGAACCCATGTCACTTTTGTCCAAATGAGCTCTTCTTGATCTGAGATTTAACATGCAATTAGAACTTGTTGAGATCTTTTTGGGAAGCTAAAGAATAGAATTTTCGGAGGTCTAGAGAATATTTGATAAATTTTCAAAGTTGGAAACTTTTCTAGTTTTAGTCATGTCACTGTTCATACTGGTCCGAAAATAAAATCTATCACATAGAGCTCAAGCGATGTCCAATTACCATAAAATTTTATAAAAAGAAACAAAAAATTCACAGTGACTTGTGTCAATTAAAAGCACCTCATTTGGATGTCTAAAGAGGGAGATATAAATTTTTAAAGATTCTGTCCAGTATCAAGAACTCTAACTGACCTCAGGTATTGTTTGATTAATTTTCGATGTCTAGATGTGCCTAAGCTAGTCTGGAGTTATTTTTTCCCTCTATTCAACATCCACAGATATGCAAAATGGTATCATTTGCATTGATTGGATTTTTTTGGAATTAATTGGACATTGTTGAAATTTGCCATAGAATTCTGTGATAGCATCAGTGGACAACCTGACCTCTAGACCTTTTCGAATGTCAAATGTCCTCTATGTTGGATGTTATGGTCTATACATATTTTTATCATGAATTAGACATGTGTAGCTTTCTAGAATGTCCAAGAATGCATGATTTTGATGTTTTTACAATTAGTTATGATTTTCCAAATTTTGTGATAGAAAAGAGAAAAAATATGGCCGAAAATATACACATGTATTTTATGCTTCCCTTTGAGTTGCACGAGATGTAGGCCACTTTTAATGATGCAAATGAGTTGTATTCATTAATTAAATATAAGAATATGATGTATGAGTTCACATGGTCCACGTGACACTGAATGGAATTTTTATACGTGATGAAACGCTAAGAAATGCATTAAAATAATGCCATTTTCTTGTCTCTTGTATAAATTGCTTGATGTAAGGTATAGATATAGTATGAAATGTGTTAGGAAATTATGGTGCTACAGAATCTCACTACACACTATTATTTTCAGCTGCATACTTATTGTGATAGGTGATGTTCTAGATAAAATTCAAGAAATAGTCATTTTAATCAAGCATTACAAGCCTCACATCATTATTCCTCTATTTTCTTCTAGAACACAATGAGCACAAACCACATGTTCACATAATTAGCTATTCTTATGAACTAATACTATGACAAATATGCATCATGATTGCCAAGTTTCTAACAAGTTAAAATTAGAATAGTTTTCCTGAACCATTGCTCTGATACCAAATGTAATGACCCTAACTTCTAATCATAGTAATTAAGCTTAAACATGCGTTTAATAATCATAAATCAAAGTCTAGAACCATTTAAATTAATCAATTTTAAGGAAAAGTGAAGAAATTTGAACCTTAATATTATTAGAGTCATTAACCCAATATTTACAACCATTCATGTACATAAGCAAAACAAATCCCCAATTAAAAGCCTTTAAATCTATTACCCATTAATTTTCAACTCTTAAGAACCCCTTACAAGTGTTTTTAAGTCATCCTTAGATGTTGCCATAAGAAAATCAAGGTTTCTAGGTTAATATAAGGGTTTGAGAACTTTCACCGCGACTAAATGCCTTCACACTGCTGCTAGAGGACCTCCTGGAGCTTCCTACTTGCTCCTCAATATTAGACGCAACTAAATATCCATTACGCGCAGCTAATTACTCTCTATTACCCTCCTTGGTAACTTCGTCGCTTTTGGCCACGACCAATTACCTTCTGTTCTTATAACTCCTAAGGTTTCAGTTTATGCTCTCCAATTCTCCCTCTAGTAACATTCTAGGCTACTTTAACTTAATTTATGAAGATCTAATGTCATTCCTTTTCCTAATCTACCCAACACATCTATCATTACCCATTCAAAACTTAAATATGGATCCTTAACCCTCTAGCCACCATAAACCAGTGAGTTTATAGATCAATGGCAGCAAAGAGTTCATACACTTCTCACATTTCCATTCAAACATAAATCCAGTAGAAATTCCATACATCACTAGTTTAAGTTAATATCTGATGTATCAAATGATTACAGTCCCTATGCTTTGTAATTCATGATGCAATGTGGCAATTACATAGAACTAGTAGTCAAATTATACAAATATAATCTGACAAGGTTTCCAAACCTAATTACTACTAAACCATATAGTAAGCTTCCATTAATTTTCTCCTTACCACTAAGAGGTCTAGTCCCTGAAAATGTTAGCCCACAATCAGGGTGAAATATACAATCTTAATAACAAAAGGAAAATTCTATATATATGTACAAAGTAATCAATACAATACAATTTCATGTCATCAATACTAGAATCATCAATTTAATTTGCAAATAAACTAGTTAAGCTACCAATGACTATTGTTCTATACTAGTAATTATACACAACATGTTAATGGCTAATAACACTGGGAGAGGCCTATCTACGGCACCTACTCCATAATGAGCACAACTAAGGCTGAATGCATTTGGGGTCTGATCACAATCCAGTGCTTGATCGAAGCACATGCACGAGTGGTAGTTACACCACAGCTCCACCATGGACTCACAAGGTCTAATCACAATCGTAATTTGAGTAGTCAACTAATCATTTAGCATTTCAAAATCAAGCATGTGTAACAAATACCAAATTAATATGAGCATATACATGGAATTAAGAAAAATAACCTTGATTACCTCAATGAAGCTAATTACTCTTCTTTTAGTTACCACCATGATCCAAAGCATACCATGCCTAACAAAAGCATGATTATCATCATTTGACTATCATTAGTAAGGAAATTCTCCCTATCCATAGATTAATCTTAACAAGAAATCATTGAAAACTTCTTACCCAAGTTTCTTGATGATTTATTGCACTAATTTAGGGTCCATACATCAAAGCTCACTATGATTCACTCCCTACAACTCCATTTTCACACATGTACAAATTATATACCAAAAGTTAGTCCAAATGATGGAAATTCAATATATATACCACACAAGAGAAGAGAAAAAACTTACCCATTCACCTAAGTGGTCAAATAAACTGAGTTGAGCTTTAACTCCCAAGAACACACCATGGGATATTCCAAAATTCAAATTTGAGTCATCAAGCCTAGAAATTTCATTGTTTCACCTTCATCTCCTTGTATTTTCACACAATAATAGAACTCATTATGAAAGTCAGTGTTTGGGGACATTTTCTAGCAAAGTAATGCATATAACAGAAGGGAAAAAATTACCCAATCATCCCTCTAACCTCTAACTCCGAAAATCTTGCAAGGAGTCACCCAAACACCAAATTTCAGATTTGAGAAGGAGATGAAAATACCTAAAACTAGAAACTAATTAGACCAAAATGAAGAGGAGAATGAGAGGGACATGTTTTATACAGATTACCTTAGCCAAATCTTCCTCTAAAAGTGAGAAATGGTGGAAGAATGTAGAAAAACCCTAGCCCCTCTTCTAACATGCGAATTTCTTCTTCTTGTTCTACAAAAAATGAATGCCTTAGCAGCAAAATGGGTGGAGAGAAGACTTCTTGGGGTTTTAGTGCTAATGGGTTAGTCTAATAGACCTATTATTCTTAGTGGGCTGATCTTAACATATTGGGCCAAGGTTCATTAGGTTGGGCTGTAGAATTTTTAATTTTAGGGATAGATTGTGTTGATCCAATAGTCCAAGACCTATTTGGACTCACTTCCCTAAGTTTGGGCTAAGGCTCAATAGGCTTTTGTCTCACTTAAATTCACTAATAAGTTTTTGGCTTTCTAGAAAAATTAAGTTAAGCCCACAAGGAGACTAGTGTTGGGCTCTCCTACTAGGCTCATGGCATAATTAGGCTTCTACCTCACTAAACCCAGTTGGGCCAAGGCTAAGTGATCTCTCTTTTGGGCTAAGTCTCACAATAAGAAATTGGGTCTACACCTATAATCATTGGGCCTCCATTAGTCTCTAGCCATGGCTTTCTCAATTTAATTTGGGCATTGATGAGGTTTCTAACCCAATTAAATCTCAAACCTATTTTAATAATTTATCTTTCTATAATTCCTATTCACATAACTTGTCCAATTATTCTATAATAATTATTTTTAATTAGTCTAGATCCATGATTAATTCCTTAATTAAATTTTAAAGTGTTATATGTCCAATGCTCATGAAATTTTACAGATGTAAACTAGATATAATAAGCATTCCATGGCCACAAATCACCCCAATTAGACCTCTGAGCATTGAGATATGAATTTTTGAAGTTCAAAGATAGTACCAATAATGACAGGCAAGCTTTGGTACTATTCCATCAATTTTCGATGACTAGACACCTCTGTCTTGGTCTAAATTTATTTTTAGCATAAATTAGATATTTGTAACTTTTTAGAATGGTAAAGTATGCTTAATTTCAATTTTTCTAGAATTAGTTATGATTATTTAAATTTTATGTCAGAATTCTAGAATTCTACCTGAGGTTGCATTATTGAATTTCATGTGAATCCTTGATTTGCACGAGTTCTAGGCCACTCCTTGGAATGGTTATGTGTTGTATTTGTGTAATTAAATATGAGAACGAGATGGATGACTTCATATGGTCCATGGGACACTGAATGAAAAATTTATCCATGATATAATGCAATTTAATGGAATATTTTAATACCTTTTCTTGTGAACTTTGTAAATTCAAGGAAATGAATATAGATATGGTATGAGATGAGTCATAGGATTATCGTGTTACACATCTACCTTAGATTCAAACTTGCTTTCAAGAGCCTTTCTTTTTAGTTTGCTTCTCCTCAAGAATTTCAAACCCTCCCCATTTGTTCTAGACTCAAAATAGAACCAAACAACTTAATAAAACCATGGAAAGAAAGCTTGGAGGCCGAGGAACAAAGTTGGAAAAGAAAGAAGCATGAAAATCCTTGAATTTGCCTATCTATTTTAGATTTTTCTTCCTCCAATTTCTCCTCCTCTTGTGCATCCAAATTTTTGCTCTTCTTTTCTAATTTTAGACAGAGCCAAGTTGGCCTAAATGAGAAAGGAGAAGTGGTGTGAATGATATAGAAGGTTCAAGAAGCTACTTTTTTCAAAAATTTCATTTTTGCCTTTCTATTGTGGCATTTTTGTTTTAGCTCCTTTTTTAGAACCATATTTTTCATCATGAAATTTAGGCTCCCAATTTAATAAAATGCCTTTGAAATCACTCAATTTGGAGCTAAAACCTTCTTAAACGGATCCATCAAAGTTCAGGTTTACTATAGTTGAAAAATGTACACTGGAGGGGCTTTAATTGTCCCGGGACTTCCCATGGTTTTCAGGGCCTCTGAGAACCCTAGGCAACTAAATTTTTCCATTTAAAAAGAACTCCTATGAGTTTTTCCAAAATTTACTGTTCGTTATATTATCCACCCCCTTAAAATAAATTTCTTCCTCAAAATTTAAATACGTGCCTTAGGGTTCATCCTCCATCTCCCAAGTTGCCTCCTCAAATGTCAGACCCTTCTAGACCACTTTCACCAGAGGAATGTTCTTGTTTCTTAGCTATTTCAACTTATCATCCATAATTCTCTTTGGATTCACTACATAGGAAAGATTTTCCTACAATTGAATATGCTCATATTCTATAACATGTGAGGGGTCTAGTAAGTACTTTTTCAATTAGGAGACATGAAAAATATTATGGATTTGGGCTAGGTTTGGAGATAGGGCTATTTGGTAGGCCACAGGTCTAATTTTCTCAAGGATTTCAAATGGACTAATATATCTAGGACTGAGCTTCCTTTCCCTCATAGACTGACCTATCCCAATCACTAGAGACACTTAGATGAATACATAGTCTCCAATCTCAAAATCCGAGGAGTTTCTTCTGCCTACTTTAGGCCATAAGGAGTTTCTTTCTAATCGTTTCTATCTGCAGGGTAGTTTACTCCACTATCTCAGATCCTATCAAACTCTTCTTACCTAACTCAACCCAACACAGAGGGGATCTACATTTTCTCCCATATAAAGCTTTATAAGGGGTCATCTAAATATTGGAATGGTAACTATTGTTATATACAAATTCTGTTAACAGAAAATACATATCCCAGTTACCCTTTATCTCTAATACATATGCCTTCAACATGTCTTCCAAAGTCTAGATGGTCCTTTCAGTTTGACCATCTGTCTTGGGGTGATAGGCAGTACTAAAACACAACTTGGTCCTTAAGGCATGCTATAGTGACCTCCAGAAATTTGATGTGAACTTGGGATCTCTATCTGATACTATGCTGCTGGGTACTCTATGAAGTCACACTATCTCTCTTATGTATAACTGGGCTAATTTATCTAATGTATAAGTATCCCTAATAGCTAGGAAGTGCACAGACTTCATCAATCTATCTATAATCACTTAGATAACATTGTGTCTAGAGGCTGTTCTGGGTAACCTCATAATAAAATCTATAACAATGCTATCTCATTTCCACTCTAGAATATCTAGGGGTTGCAGCAACCCAGTAGGTCTCTAGTGTTCTATATTAACCTTCTGATACACTAAACATCTAGCTACATAATCTAGTATATCATTTTTCATTCCTAGCCACCAAAATATTCTTTTCAAGTCTTGACACATCTTGGTGGCACTTGGGTGGATAGTATATTTACTCTTATGTGCATCTTTTGTGATTCTCTCTCTCAATTTGTTACTACTAAACACACAAATTCTATTCCAGTATACTATCACATTATCCTCAGATATCCCAAAATCAAAAGTCTTACCCTGGGTAATCTCTCCCTTGATCTGTCTCAAGAATTCATACTCTCTCTGGGCATCCAAAATCTAGGCTCTCAATTCATTCTCAATTTGAGTCTCGCTCAGATATAATCTACCCAATACCACCTGGCAAGAGAGGTTCAAATTTATAAACTTTTCAAGGAGTTCCTGCTTCTTGATAATCATATGGGCTATGTGGATGGATTTCCTACTCAAGGCATCAGCCACCATGTTAGCCTTACCCATATGATATTTCGGTGTGTAATCATAATCTTTCAAGAATTCCATCCATCTCTTCTATCTCATATTGAGTTCCTTTTGATCAAACAGGTATTTTAGACTTTTGTAGTCACTGTAAATTTCTATGCTTGCATTATACAAATAGTGCATCTAAATCTTAAGAGCAAAAACCAATATGTCTAACTCTAGGTCATGTGTAGGGTAATTCTCCTCATGAGGCCTCAACTACCTAGAGGCATATGTCACTAACTTACCCTGCTGTATCAGCACATATCCTAACCCTTTCCTCGAGGCATCATTATAAACTACAAATGGTAAACTAGGGTTAAGAATAATCAGTACAGGGGTAGTGGTCAATCGGAGTTTCAACTCCTAAAAACTCCTCTCATATCTATCATCCCACAGGAAAGGTGTATCCTTCCGAGTTAGCCTCGGAAGTGGCAAGGCCATCTAAGAAAAGCCCTGAATAAATCGTCTATAATATCTTGCCAAACCTAGTAAACTCCTAACCTTAATGATAGTCCTAGGTCTATCCCACTGTAGCACAACCTTAACTTTATGGGGATCTACCGCGACCTCATCTCGTGATATCATATGACCTAAGAATTTCACCTCAATTAGCCAAAACTCACATTTACTTAGTTTGGCATAAAATCTCTTACTTCTCAGAGTCTTTAGGACTAATCTCAAATGCCTCTTATGCTCCTCAAAAGATTTGGAGTATACTAAGATATCATCAATAAAGACCATAATGAATTTTTATTTAGATATGATCTGAATACCCTGTTCATATAATCCATGAATACCGCAGGTACATTCATCAGCCCAAATGGCATCACAAGGAACTCATAGTGCCTATATCTAGTCCTAAAGGTTGTCTTTGGGATGTCTTTAGCTCTCACTCTTAGTTGATGGTACCCAGATCTAAGATCTATCTTAGAAAATACAGATGCCCTAGCTAATTGATCTAATAAATCATCTATTTTAGGGGGAGAATATTTATTCTTGATGGTAACCTTGTTCAATTCTCTATAATCTATACATATTCTCACTACCATATTTCTTTTTCACAAATAATACTAGAGCTCCCCAGGGCAAAACACTAAGGTGTATAAACCCTTTTTTCTAACGACTCCTCTATTTGCCTTTTCAACTCAGCAAACTCGGTGGGAGCCACCCTATAAGGAGTCTTAGACACCAATCTAGCCCCAAGCACTATGTCTATAGGGAATTTTATCTCTCTCTCAAGGGTAGACCACTAAAATCAAATCCTTAGGTAAAACCTCTGGGAATTCCCTAATTATTGGGATCTCCTTTATCCCTTCCTCTACCTCAGCTTGAATAGAGAAAAAGATTAGAAACCCATGACATTCATGCTCTAAATGTCTCTCATCTTGGGCAGTAGTCATAAAGGATAACTCAGCCTTTATCCTAGGTATGGTCCCACATGAAAGTACAGAAATGGTTCGGTGTTCACAATCAAGAATAACATTATTGGCAGTTATCCAGTTCATACCAACAATAAAATGAATGTCATAAAAAGGTATATAAATCAAATCAATGGTAGTATAGTTGTGGTTAAACTATACAATGATCAAGAACAACATTATTGGCAGTCATCATATTAACAATAAAATGAATGTCATGGAAAGGCATACAAATCAAATCAATGGTAGTATAGCAATGGTTAAACTGTACAGTAATATTCAAGCAAGCATAAGAAGTAACAACATGGCTTCTAGTGGGTATAGTGACAGACAAATTAAATGGTAAAATACTAATGGCCAAACCCAAACATCTCACATAGTCATAGGATATAAACGAGTGACTGGCACCTGAATCAAACATAGCAATCATAGGAAAACCATTTACTATAATCATATCTTGAATCAAATTGGGTGATGCACTAGCCTCCTGCTAAGAAAGGGCGAACACCTTGCCCTGGGTCTGCGGCCTAGGAGGCGCTGAATCTATCTAGGGGTAATTCCTGGCAATATGCCCTTGCTTCCCACACTTGTAACATGTCACTATAAACTGCTGTATGGATGGCTACATCCGAGGGGGCTGTGCTCTCTTTCCTTTTTGTGGCCTTCAGTTCCATTGCATCTTACCCTTCTTTTTAACACTAGGTGTCATACTAGAACTCTCTTCTGGTCTCGACCTATTTGACTTTGGAACCCCTTTCTCATTAGATACTGTAACAGTAGGCATAATGTCTCTCAAATTGTTTTCAGTTACCCTGCTGATCTTCACGAGGGCATTAAAAAGTCGGATCCTCTATGGATTAACTCTGTCTCTAATCAAGGGCTTCATTCTGGTCTCAAACTATTCACACTTCTAGGGCTCATCATCATAACTCTGAAGGTAAGATGAGTACTAAGACAGCTCTATGAATTTGGCCACGTACTGGTCTACTATCATCTCATCAGTCTGCTTCATCCCCATGAGCTATATCTCTTTTTGTTTTCCCATTGAACTGGGAAAATATTTCTCATAAAATTCTACTAGGAAATTCTCCCAGGTAACCTACAGATTCTTGGTCTCCATCAGAGACTACATACTGTGCACCATCTATCAACTTCTTTCTGTAACATGAAGGTGGCAAGCTGAGCTTTTACTCTAAGGGGCAGTCTATCACTGTAAAAATATTTTCCATCTCTATTACCTAGGCCTCCGCCTTATCTGCATCTAACTCCCCATCAAATACAGGTGCATTATTCTCTCTGAATTGATGGCGGAGTTTGAGCTGGCTCTTGGGGAGGTGGGGGTGGAACATTAGAAGTGGAAGGCTGAGGTGGAGGGGCTTCTCTCTTGACTTCTTCCTACCTAGCTAGAGAATCCTATAACCATGTAATCATCTCATGCTACTGCTGTAAAACTCGCTGCTGCTCAGCTATCACATCCTCGTATCTATCAAGCCATTCTGTGATAGCTCACAAAGGGTCCTCGAATTCAACCTTCAAACCCATAACTAGTTAGCCCTTACCTCTGCCTGTTCTAGTTTCAACCATCTTAACTGAAAAAGAGTCACAATCTTAGCTCACAAATACAATTTGAGCATAAATACATAGCTATTCTACCACTTCCAAGGCAATTCACACCTAACCACAAACCAAATACACCACTCAAAAGCCAAACACTAAGCAAAAGTGCTTGAACCTTTGCTTTGATACCAATAAATGTCACACCATACTTTATTAGCCCCTATATTCCCATATTCAAGATAGCTTTCATGTGCATGTAAAGAAAACCAAGGAAAGGGAATAAAATACGTTATTTCTTTGTGTTACGTCGGGGTTAAAAATTCAAAATTTGATCTGTGGACCCCAAAAACTTACTAAAAATATTCCCTAATTATTTTTCATCCATACAAATCACAAATATCATAAAACATTACACAAACCACGGACCAAGAGTTAAAAACCAAAAATATTCACGTTTTGCCTCAAGTTGGAATTTCAATTTTTTGCTAGCAACTTTGGAAAATCATAACTACATCTAGAAAAATTGAAATCAAGCAAACCATAGCTTTCTAGAAAGATTTGATGTTAACTTCTCATAAAAATAATTTCAAGCCATAAAAATTGCATCTGGACTATGTTTGACAATAGAAAAGACACAAAGGTTAGACTGTCTAATATTATTGATACAACTTATTGATATCAAATTTGAAAATACATAATTGATTCCACAAAAATCCAATTCATGAAAATGGTACAATTTGGAAAGAAACAAATGTTGAATAGAGGGAAAAAATATTTCTAAATCAATCCAAGAGACTTTAGACCCTAAAAATTAATGGAATAATGCTAGGGGTCTAACAATGCACTTGGAACATAATAGAAATTTCAAAAATTCATATCTCCCTCTCTAAACATCTAAATGAGGTCTTTCTAGTTGGCACAGGTCACTGACTAGGTCTAGTTTCTACCTGTAAAATTTCATAGCAATTAGACATCATTTGTCCTATGAATGATAGAGATCTATTTTCGGACCATATGAACAGTACTAGGGCCAAAACTAGAAAATTTGCCAACTTCAAAAATTTGAAAAAAGTCTTATAGACCTCCAAATATTATGCACTTTAGCTTCCCAAAAAGCACTCAACAAGATCTACATCCATGCCAAATTTTAGACTAATAAGAGCTCATTTGGAGAGTTTGTGTCATAGCTCACCATAGTGGACAATTTTACATCGTATAAGGTATCATCTTAGTCCATATCGCTCTCTTTGGTGTTTGGCATCTCTTGGGCAAGTTTAAAAGCATGAATGCAACTTGTATGAACTATCCAAGTGGTCCCAAACCTTATACATCTTATTTTGGTCATTCCACATCTAAGAATACACTAATACATACATGCTTACGTGCTATCAAGTGTCAAGTTTTCTCATTTGCATTGATTTTGTGACACATATGATCCATACAGTACTCATACATAATATTACATTTGCTTAAGTGTTTACAAGTCAAAAATAATATGTACAAGTTTACTTTGACATTCAATTACAAGTAGAACTACATAATTGTTAAAGTGTAGCTTCTCAAGACCCTTAGCTTGCATATCTTACTTCATGAGTGCCATCTAGACATATTAAGACGAAGGAAGAAAGGGGAGTGAGATTCATGGAATCTCAATAGCTCACACACCCATCCACACACCCATTCATGGCATACATACATTAAAGGCACAAGTATGGAAAGTAACACAACCTTAAATTATATAAGATCACATTTCCATTCCACCAATTCACTTTAAATTCAAGAATATGCTCTATGGACTTTTGGTTTTGCCTTATGTAATATCTGGTTCTTTGAAAATGAGAGAAAACGTGAGAAACATAACATACAGTTTCTCTATAAACATATGAAATTCATCGGATACAAAGGGAAGTCCCCCAGATAGAGTGATTTGATGTCCAATAAGATTAGAATAATATTCTATACCTTAAATAATGATGAGGCAAGGCCATAGGTGCCCTGAAACTAGACCCAAAATAGTCAGACAGATTTTAATGAAAATGCAACGAAATGTAATGGCATTTTCATAATTTTAGGCAATTTTTAGAATACTCACAGGAGGGCTTTCTAAATGGAAAATTTGACTTTTTTGGGTTTCTCAGAGGCCCTGAAAAACCATGGAAAGTCTCGGGACAATTAAAGCCCCTCTGGTAGACGTTTTCTAATGGTGGTGAGTGCAACCTTTAACTGATTCATTTGGCAAGGTTTGAGCTCCAAATTGAGTGATTCTAAAGGCATTTCATAAGATTAAGGACCTAAAATTTATGATGGAAAAGATGACTCCAAAAAAAGAGCTAAAACGAATCAAAAACAAAAATGCCAAGACAAAAGGATGAAATGGGAATCTTGAAAAGTTCTTCCTAACCTTCCTACATATATATGTGGTGCCCCACCTCCTCTTTCATTTAGCCATATTTGTTTCTGCCCTAAACCAGAGGAGAGAGCTAGGGTTTAAGATGAACCAAGAGGAGAAGAAAGGGAGGAGAAAAGTAAGGATAAAGGTATGGATTTTCTTGATTTTTCATGCTTTCTCCTTAGCAAACTCCTTCTCCTCCATCTTCCCTTCTTCCTATGATTTTATTAAAGTTCTTGGATCTGTTTTAAGGGCATAACAAAGGTGGAAAATTTGAATTTGAGGAGAGAAGGCTAAGCAAAGTGAGAAACAAGCAAGAAAAGCTAAGAAAACCAAGGTATTTTGCCATTTTCCAACTTAATCTTTGTAATACCCCAAAATTTATTAAAGTGTTAATCATGGATTTGGATTAATTAGGAATAATTAATATGAAATAATCGAGTAAGTTAAGTGAATGAAAATTTTGGAGAGATAAATTATTAATATGAGTTTGAGATTTAATTGGGATAAAAACTTCATCTAGGCCCAAATTAATGTAGGAGATCATGATAAGAGGCCAATTGAGGCCCAATAAGTTAGGTGTAGAGCCAATCTCATTCAATGTGATAGAGGCCCAAGATCCACCTTTTATAGGCTCTTATAATTGGTCCAATAACCTTTGTGTAGACACAAATCCTTTAAGCTCTTAAAACTTGGCCTAACCCAATTAAAATCTAACAACCCAACACATGAAAGCTGGCCTAACAAAGCTTAAATCGAAGCCCATTTGGAGGTAGATCTTTAGAGCAGCCCATAACCCATAGAAAACCCAACTTAAACCAAGCCAACCCCCATTTTGCAGAGCCACAAGGAACACACACAAAATTCGGAGGTCCAAAAGAGAGGCTAGGGTTCTTGGCATATTTTCACCATTTCTCACTCTAGAGCAAGATTCAGCCAAGGTCATAGTTATATAACTTAATCCTTTCGTCTTTCTCTTTAATTTAACCTAATTAATGTTCCAATTGGAGCACTTTCACCCACATCCAAAATATGAAACTTGCCATTTGATGTTTCTATGGTGAAATTTTGTAAGTTGAGGCTAAGGTTGACATTAGATAAGTATAAACTCTTCTTTTTGAGGTATTTCTACTGGTTTGAGACCCCAATAATTGGATTATAGTATGGGTATTAATTTTTCATGAATTTGTCTAAGATTTAGGGTGATATATTGAAGTTTTTGGTAGAGGATACCTCTATTCTAAATTTAGGGTAAGAAGTTCTCAATGATTTCTTATTAAGATTAATCTGTAATAAGGACAATTTCTTTGCTAATGATAGTTAAATGATGATGATCATGCTTATATTAGGCCTAGTATGATTTAAATCATGGTGGTAGCTAGAGAAAGAGTAATTGGCTTCATTGAGGTAACTAGGCTATTTTCCTAATTCCATGTATATGCTCATGTTAATATGATATTTGTTACACATGCTTGATTTTGAAATGCTAAATGATTGGTTGACTACTTGAATTATTATTGTGATTAGACCTTGTGAGTCCATGGCGGAGCTATGGTGCGGCTGCTACTTGTGCATATGCTTTGATCGGGTACTGGGTTGTGATCAGACCTCAGATACACTGAGCCTTGGGTGTTCTCATTACAGAGTAGGTGCCGTGGATGGGCCTCTCCTGGTGTTATTGGCCATTAACATATTGTGTATGATTGCTGGTATGGGACAGCAGTCATTGGTAGTTCAACTAGTTCATTTGCAAATTGAATTAATGCTTCTAGTATTAATGACGTGAAATTGCATTGTATTTATTAACTTGTACATATATATATATATATATATATGGAAATTGGATTTGTTACTAAGATTGTATATCTCACCCTGTTGTAGGCTAACATTTTCAAGGACTGGACCTCTTAATAACAAGGAGAAAATTAATGGGAGCTTATTAAATAGTTTGGTAGCACATAAGTTTGGAAGCCTTGTCAAATTGTATTGTAACTAGATTACTAGTTTTGTATCATTGCTGCATTGCATCATAAATTGCCAAGTATAAGGACTGTATATATAATTTAATTATCATGGAATTAAACATTATGGTTATAATTAGCTAACAATAGATAAGTGACTTGATCTTGTATGAACATTAAGCATTGGCCCCATGCACCTTGTGGCTAAAATACATTTGTTGTCACTAAATTATGGTTTTTACTTATGTGTGATAGCTTAGTGAGTAGAAAGCAATACTTTAAATCTTGAGGTGGATAAGGATAGATTAACTAGTTAAATCAAATAGATAAACACCATTAGAGTTTCAAAAATTAAGGGAGAATGGTCTTAGAGTGTCCCTAGAAAGAGAATTAGAGAGCACGGGATGAAACTTGGGAGATGCTGTTACATCAGGGGTTGTGCTGTGGCTAAGAAGGCCTTGCTGTTGCCAAATGAGTGACAGAGGTGAGGGGCGCCTCAGTATGAGTCATCTTACCATAGCATAAGTGAAGAACATTGGCTTGGAGGGTAACAGTGGTGAGGAACGCCGCGGCTTAGCGTGAAAAAAAATTGCCCAAGAGGGTGGCAAGGAGAAACCTAGCCGCGACGCAACAGGTCCTATCGCGGCGCAAATCGAGGAAGCTATGTAGAGAGTGTACAGTATTAAGCCTCGCCTCAGTGCAAGTGTATTCCGCTGAGGCGAGAATCATGGGACTTTGAATAGAAGCTCTAGGAGGCATTTCCACCGCAATGCCACATACGTTTGCCGCGGTGAAATTTGCATGAATTGCCTAATAAGATTCCTGAGAGAACTTAGCCACGGCGCGGAAAGTCGGGGCTACAGCGTAAGGTGAAAAATTTAGTTTTGTGTTCTAGTAGCCAACTTAGTCATGCACGGAGAGATTTTAAGCTGCGGCAAAAGTCCCCAAACTCACACTTTTAGCTTAGAAACCTTGATTTTCCTATGATGACCTCAAAGGATGACTTAGAAGCACTTATAAGAGGTTTTTGGGAGTCGGAAGTCAATCGATAATAAAACAAAGAGGTCTTTAATTGAGAATTTATTTCACTCGTGTACATGAATGGTTTGATTATTTGATGATGACCTTATAAGATCAAGGTTCAAATTTCTCTAGATTTTTGTGATGAAATAAATCGCAATAATTCTGACCCATGATTATTAATTATTAATCACATATTTAACTATAATTTCCATGATTAGAAGTTAGGGTCGTCACAATCTTCCTTGCTCTTCTTCTTTCCATTTTTCCCTTTGTGAGACCAGCTAAGAGGGGTTGGATTTCTAGTTAAACCAAGGGTGAATCTTAGAAAAGTAAATAAGGAGAACAAGAATATGCAACAATAATCAAATAACCATTAGATTTCAAGATAACAAAGTAAGGGTTTCAAGTATTCCATCAAAAATCTGATTTGATACAAAATTTCCTAGGCTTAAATGAGTGTTTGGATGAGCTCTTAAAATCCTTAGAAGGCTCCTCATATGCATCTTCCATCAAGAAAACTAAGCAAATCCATTTGGTGCTTCCTTGAAGCCTAGCCTCAGCTTAAGCTAGATGGAGCACCTAGGGATATTTTTTAATTTGTTCTAAGCTTATTTTTTAGTCATATATGATGGAAGAGGATGAGAGGAAGCCTTGGAAAAATTTTAGAAGCTATAGATAGTAAGATGGTATCATAGATTCTATATTATGGCTTAAACAAGCAACACCTAGCTAGGTTCCTTGATTTGATTCTGTGATGACTCCAAAAGGCCTAAAAGGAGTCAAGAATCATAAATGAGTGAAGAGAATGGAGCAAAGATCATGTTTCCATAGGGTTGCTTCATTAAGTGCATTATGGAACTATAAAGGAGTCATATGAACTACCTTGCGCTTCTAATGAATGTATGGCTTTAGAATTTGGTTCAAAAGTATAATTGGCTTCCATATGATATATCTAGGCTAAAAGAAACAAGTCCCACCTTCTTGTGTATGTGTGGCCAAGGAAGAGCAATCAAATCCTAAAGAGAAAAGTGTGTTTGTGTGGCAAAGGTAGCTCTCTCTTCTTTCTCTCATGCATGGATGAATGTTTGTCTTATCTTTGAATGTGTGTATGTATGTTTTAAGCCATGAGAAAGTATTCTATCTTGTATTCATATGCCATGGTATCATGATGTTGTTTTTATGCATTAAAATGATACTTTGTGTACTTACTTTAGTTTGCTTGAGTGTGGTGAAGCCAAGAACCCTTAAAAATGGTTAAGATAAAGCTAAGAGTTTCCCAAGAGCAAGGCCTAGTTCAAAGCCTTAAAGAAAAAGGGAGAGGTAAGTCCAAGATCCTTAAAGAGAATGGGTGAGGAAAAATCACTTGTTTGGCAAGCCTATGTATGTTTATTATGACTCTTTGAATGTTATGAATGCTTCTTGAATGATCACATACCCCATGATAGTCATGCATGCATTTCTAGACTTGATTTTGCATTCTTTATATGTGATTGAAAGGGAGAAGAGCTATTGGAATTCTTAGAATCTCATTCCTTCCTCCCCACATGTCTAACATGTCTAGGTGGACCAAGTGAGCCAAGGAATGGAAGCCACCAAGCCTAGAAGAAGAAGATTGACAACCAAGTGTGTAAAAAAATAAAATTTTAGCCATATGAGTGATACATGATTTAATTCTTCATTGTATATGTTATATGACCTTATGAGCACATGTCAATAAGTAAATGTGTTATGTATGAATGAGATTTAGTCCAATATGCATGATATAGTATAATTTGGGTATGGAATGGTAAGACTTGACATATGCATTCTTGTGTATAACTTGGGGTGGATGAGTGAGTTTGAGAAATCTGGGCAGTTGCACCTTTGAGACAAGTTTAATAGACAGGAGCTTTCACACGTGCTTAAGTAGTCGTGGTTGTCTTAGAAGCATTTTTAGGCCATTTGAGACCCTTACATGACACAAAATGAGCTATTTTGTAACCCAATGTCAAGATCTGACCAAATCAACGAATTTGCTCATGAAATTTGGTATGCAAATAGATCTCATCAAGAGCTTTTTGGGAATCTAAATACCAGATTATTTAAAGCTCTATGGAATTAATTATGAGTTTTCAAAATTGGCATTTTTCTGCTAAACTGATGCAAACACTGTTCATTTGGTCAATAACTTAGGCTATATCATTTGAGGGGCAAATAATGTCCAATGCTTATGAAATTTTACAGGAATAAAGTAGATATGATAGGATTTCCATGGCTACTAAGATCACCCTAATTGGACATTTGAGTAGTAAGATATGAATTTTTGAAGTTGGAAGATAGTACCAGTGATGACAGTCAACCTCTGGTACTATTCCATCAAATTCCAGTAGCTAGACGTCTCTGTTGTAGTCTGAAATTATTTTTAGCATAAAGCATACATCTATAGCTTTCCATAATGGTATAGTGTTCATGATTTTGATTTCTTTAAAATTAGTTATGATTTTTCAAAATTTATGTCAGAATTTTGGAATCTAACTAAAGCTGCATACTATATTTTCATGTATACCTTCTACTTGCACTAGTTCTAGGCCACTTCTTGAGCTTGTTATGAGTTTTATTTGTGTATTTAAATGTGAGAATGAGATGGATATGTCCATATAGGCCATGAGACATTAAATAAAAATTTTATCTGTGTCGTAACGTAATTTAATAAAATATTTTTAATAGCTCTTATTGGAAATCTTATGTAATTCAAGGAGATGAGCCTAATAATGATGTGAGATGAGCTTAGTAAATATGGTGTTACACCTCACCCTATTTCTAAGACTTTTGGATTTGCCTTACCCTTGGCCTAGGGACTTTTGACTTGGCCTGACCCATCTAATAGACTTTTGGCCTTATCTCACCCATGCCTTGGGACTTTTGGCATCTCCTCACCCACATTAAGGGACTTTTGGCATTACCTCACCCTTATAAGCCATTTTTCACAATCAATCACACTCAAGACAACACATTAGTACCAATGCAATCTCAAAGCATCAAGCGGCATGTTCTCAAGTCACAAAAGCATACATATGCACACAATGACATATATACAACTAAGAATGCAAGAGAATGAGGTAGAGAGCTACCTTAGTATTTATGCAAGCTTCTCTTAGTCTTTCTCCTTTCCTTTTTTGGTTCCACAAGTACACCTAGGTGGGTTGGAATTCTCTTGGCCTAAGCATCATAAATAGCACATAATTATATTCTTGAAGCAAGCCAAGACATTACATTTATTCTTAAAAGCATAAGTGGTTCCACAAATTACATAATGGTTCCATAAATGACCTATTGAACCAACTCTTATAATTTACGTTCTAGACTCCATTCTCTTTTCATTTATAGGCCTCTTGACCTCATTCAAGGTCCTTGGAGCCATCATTTACTCACTTATGAGAGCTTAGACATGTGTTACTTTATAAGGCTCCATTATGGAAGCCATTGCCCCATCTCCTAGTCCAAGGCTTCTAATTTTTTTCCAAAAGTTCCTCCAACCTTCTACCATCATATAAAGTCCCAAACTAATGTTAGAACAAATTAAAACACTTTCTAACCTATTTATCCTAGCTTGGTCGAACCATGTACCTTATGAAGAGATTATGGAGCTTTTGATTTTTCCTTGATGGGAGAGCCATTTAGGAGGCTTCTTAGAGGTCTTAGGAGCTCAATTAAATACTTACATAGCCTAGGAAATACATGTATTAAATCAGTTTTTACAAAACCTTCATGAGCTCTACACTTTGCTAACTTGAAATCTATTGGTTTTTCTTGCAATTTCTTGGCATATTCTACTTCCCCATGGTCTAAAACCAAAGTTTCTCTCTTGTTTTTGGATAGAAAATCCTCCCCTCATATGGTTGTAGTTTGGGATAAAAATTGCACAAAGAAGAAGTAAGAAGAAGAAGCAAGTTACTAAGACATCTACCTTGGATTCAAGAGCCTTTCTTCTTGGTTTGCTTCTCCTCAAGAATTTCAAACCATCTGCCTTTGTTCTAAACTCAAAAAAAAACAAAAAACTTAATAAAACCATGGAAAGAAAGCTTGGAGGGAAAGGAACAAAGTTAGAAGAGGAAGAAGCATGAAAATCCTTGAATTTGCCTACCTTTTTAGATTTTTCTTCCTCCAATTTCTCCTCCTCTTGTGTGCCCAAATTTATGCTCTTCTTTTCTATTTTTGGACAGAGCCAAGTTAGCCTAAATGAGAAGGGAGAAGTGACCTTAATGATACAGAAGGTTTAAGAAGCTACTTTTCTCAAAAAATTCCATTTTTGCCATTTTGTTGTGGCATTTTCGTTTTAGCTTCAGTTTACCTCCTTTTTTATAAGCATATCTTTCATCATAAAATTTAGGTTTCTAATTTAATAAAATGCCTTTGGAATCATTCAATTTTGAGCTAAAATCTTCCCAAACGAATCCATCAAAGTTTGGGTTCACCGTCATTGGAAAATATACACCAAAGGGGTTTTAACTGTCCTGGGGCTTCTCATGGTTTTCAAGACCTCTGAAAACCCTAGGCTACTCAATTTTCCTATTTAAAAAGCTCTCTTGTGAGTTTTTCCAAAATTTGTGCGTAATTACTAAAATGCCACTATGTTTTGTCAATTTTGTAACAATTTTACTTCCCTGTCCTAGCTCTATTTTTATTATTGTCTGAGCCAGGAATTATTATTTTTACGAGCCTAGGACACTAAAATATTTTGGGGCATTATCTAGTTCATTACAGGGGACTTGCTTTTATGTAGCTCATTTCATCATTTTACGGAATTTACTGTTCGTTATAGAATATACACTAGAAATGGACAAATAAGGCTCAAGTCCTCACCAGCTTACGGCTATCAGAATAATTTATTGAAATCAAATTCATTGCCACTTCACTTGAATCAAAACACAAGATCCATCACTTATCATGTCAAAATGAATCCAAGCTATAATCATCTCAACTTGCAACTTTCCATAAATTTAAAAAAAAAACACTATTTTTCAATTTTTTTTCAAAAATTTTCAAGAAATTTTTTTAGTAAAACAAAGAGAAGATGAAATGGAATGGCTCTCTCCCCCTACACTTAAAAATTGCATTGTCCTCAATGCCAGCACAAAATCCAATAATAGATAAATAGCATTATATAAAGTTTGTAAAGGAACGTGTACAACCGGATGAAGTTGAAAGGTTGAAGTGAAGATCTCAAGGGTGGCTCAGATTTCCATTTAGCTGGTTAGCAAACATTTATTACCTATAAAACAAAAACAAACCAAATAGTAATGCAGAAAAGAAAAGATAACTAAATCCTGAACTAAAAAAGGACTCTATAAAAGATTAACTAATCATATGTATCAAAAACCAAAATTAAAATTGCTTTATTCCTCCTTAGTTGAACAATTTTAAGTCTAACCACTTTAAAGCATTTTGACTAATCATTCAGGAATGATTCATGGACTTCCTCAACCATTAGTAGTTTCGAAAAGTCAAATTCAACATATTCAAAAGCAATAAAAGAAGAAAAATCAAATATAGTATGTTCAAACCTAAAGAAAGAAAATTTGAGATCAAATTTATGAAATTAAACACTAAACCCTTTAAATATCTATCAAGGCCAATAAAATCAATTGGACTCTCATCAATAAGAGTCACTACATCAATGGAAAAATTCATCTGTAACTTCTCATAGTCTTTCAAGTTAAAATCCTTCAAGGTATTTGGAAGTTGTTTCTTCTCAACTGGGGAAGTCTGTGGCTCATTGGGAACTAGCTCACTAACTTCATGATCCTGTTTAGGACTCTCAACAAAAGAAATAATATCCTTCTTGACCAAAGAGACATAAGTAGACTCACAAGATTCTATACAATGATCAACAACAAAAACTAGTCTCTTACTAGTATCAACAACAGCACAAGCATCAATAGGATTTTCAATATCAACACTATCTTTATGCATGCTCTCATCAATACTAGTATGATCAGAAGAATCAATCTCATCAATAGTTTCAGTGCAAACATAAGACTTTTTGGACTTAATAGAATTATTAGACCTCAGAAACTCATCTATCTCAACACAATAGGACATTTATGCAAATCATCACATAAGCATCTAAGAGTAGAGTTTGATTCATGAACAACAAGCTGTTCAACAATTATACCATCTATATCATTATCACATGCTACATCCACTATTTTATTAGTCTTGTCATCAGATGCCAAGTCACCTCCACCCTTATCTAAGTCACCCCTACACTTTTCTACTACTTAGACTCAATAAGATCATCATCAACTGGTTTAGAAATGAAATCATCACTATAGTCATAACTAAGGGTAGAAAATTCAAGTGTATCAGTACACAAGGATTCATTAATATCAACAAATGTATCATCTTTGCTCAATGCATTACCATAATCAATCAGATTAGGAGATTCAACAATAATTTCCTCATCTACATCTTCATCATGTAATTCAAAATCAACATTATCACATGTATTGATAGTCATAGTGCTATCATGCAAACTAAAGTTAGTTCTAAGAAAATGCAAAATATTAGAAGATGGAAGCTTATTACCCAGTGAATAAGACTCTTCCTCCTTTATACATTCTCTTCTAATTTGCTCTTCGTTCAGTTCAATAGCACTTGAGGCAGGTTTATTCATTTGAACTCCTAAATCCTTCATATGGGTTATCCATTATCTATTAATTTTGAAGATGCAACTGTTCATTTTCCCATTGAAGTTGAAGATTAAAAGCTTCTAGTTGTTGCCTTATCCTCTCTTCATAACTTGGTTCCATCTGGGGCTATTATTGTATATATCCCTTATGATAGTTGTAGGAATAATATATGGCTTTTGCATATGCAAATTGTGGTATGGCTCAATGTAACTAGGGTGAACTTCATAATGATGGTAGTAAGGTTGGTAACATGGTTGTTGAACTTGTTGTGTTTGTCTTCATTGCTCAAGTATGTCATGAAGCATTGATATAGCTTCATCCATTTTTTGGATAATCCTATCATTTGCACAAGAATCATAGACACCTTGATTAAACATATAATAGGAATCCATTTTTAGATAAAGAATATGAAAAGCACAATCAATTTAAGTACAAAGAAAATCACTAACAAACTATAATTAAAATTAACTCTAAATCAAGAAAATTAAAATCAAATGAAGCTAACAACTACCTAACAATAAAAAACACTCCAAAATAGAGGACAATCATATAAAAGAAATTCACAAAAAAATAAAGAAATTAAATCCAGAAAATTGAAAAAATCCTTAAAAAATTCAAGAAAATACTAAAAAATTAGAAAGAGTGCTTTAGACGTTGCAATTTGGCCTAAAAAAAGTGCACTCAATAGCGTTGCTATTGTTTTTGCTTAAAATACCCAAAAACCTTGTAAAACAAAGTTTAAGAATTTTCTAGGCACATCAAACAAAAATTCTAGTAAACAAACCACTTGTTACACAACACTAAAATGTCTAAAATCCAAGCTTAAAATAGAACAAAAATCAAACAAAAATAAAGCTAAAATAGAGCTTAAACACCTAGAAAACCTTTTCAAACAATTGAGAATCTAATTTCCTCAGCAACGGCACCAAATTTTGATGCGGTCGTGTCGCGCAACCTCAAAATAAAACAAGATTGGAAAATATTTACAATATAGGATGCAATGTAACATTATGTTTATAGGACTCATCTCATATCATTTGTAGGCTTATTTCCATGAAGCACATGACATTCTTCAGGGAAAGCCATAGAAAAATACAATTAAATTGCATTGCATAGCGGATAAATTTTTCATTTGGTATCCCATGGACCATATGAACTCATCCTTCTCATTGTCATATTTAATTACAAGAATACAACTCATAACCATCCTAAGAAGTGGCCTAGAACTCATGCAAGTGGATGGAATACGTGAAATTCAATGATGTGGCCTCGGCCGAAAATTCTAGCATACTATCATAAACTTCAAAAAATCATAACTAGTTTTAAAAAATTTGAAATCATGCATACTTTACTATTTTGGAAATATATAGATGTATACTTTATGTAAAAATATATCTAAACCACAACAGAGGCTGCTAGCTATCGAAAATTGGAAGAATAGTACTAGAGGTCAACTATCATTACTGATACTGGCCTTCAATTTCAAAAATTCATATCTCCCTGTTCAGAGGTCCAATTGGGGTGATCTTGGTATCCATGAAAATCTTATTATGTCTATTTTATTCCTATAAAATTTCATGAGCATTGGATGTCATTTGTCCCTAGAATGATACAGCACAAGCAATTGACCAAATGAATAGTGTCTGAATCAGTTCAGTAGAAAAATGCCAACTTTGAAAAATCATAATTAATTCCACAGAGCTCTAAATAATCTGTTCTTTGACTTCCTAAAAATATCTAGATATGATCTATGTGCATGCCAAATTTCATGAGCAAATTCGTTCATTTGGTTAGATTTTGACATTGGGTTGTGAAATGGTCACTTTTAAGTCTTATAAGAGATCCAAATGGTCTATATTAGCTTCTAAGGTAGCCATAGCCACTTGAGCATGTGGGAAAGTACCAAAATAGTCTACTAAACTTGTTTCAAAGGTTCATAAATCCATAAATTAAAAACTCACTCTCTCACCCCATGCCATACGTAAGAATCCATAAGCTTTAAGTTGCCATTCACTACCCCAAATGAACATTACCATTCATTTGGCATTAAAACTCATACATACATCAAACATTGGGTAATTACACATATTTAAATGATTACATAACAATTCCATCATAAGATTACATTTTCCATTTGTATGGCTACAAAAGAAGTAATTATAGGCAATTCTAGACACTTTGATGTCAATCTTTTATCTCCTAACTTGGTGGCTTCCATTACCTTGCTTATATGGTCCACCTAGCATGTTAAAGACATTGAGAGGAGGAAATGATATTCAAAGAATCCAATAGCTCATCTCCCTTTCAATCATACATAAAGAATGCAATTCAAGTCTTAAAAATGCATGCATGAGTATAATGGAGTGTATGATCATTTAAGAAGCATTCTTCACTTATCCATATTCAAGTAAACCAAAACAAACATACTAAGTATTATTTGAAAACATAATACAACATCATGGTACCATGGAGTATAGGCATATACTAGAACACTTTTCATGGCTTAAAACACATATACACATATTCAAAGGCAAGGTAAGCACACATTCATGTATGAGAGAAAGTGGATAGAGCTACCTTTGCCACACAAGCACACTTTTTCTCTTGGAATTATACTCCCTTCCTTAGTCACACACTCACAAGGATGTGAGGCTTGTTCTCTTGGCCCAAATACATAAAATAGGAATCAATTATGCTCTTGGAACTATTCACAAAGCTATCTATCTACTTGGAACTCTGATAGTTCATTTATGGTTCCTAAATGCACCTAATGAAGGATATGTATATGCGTTGTCTTAATTCCATGTATATGCTCATGTTAATCTAATATTTGTTACACATGTATGATTTTGAAATGCTAAATGATTAGTTGACTATATGAATTATTGTTATGATTGGACCTGGTGAGTCCATGGTGGAGCTTGTGGTACGGCTTCCACTTATACATGTGCTTTGATCGGGTATTGGATTGTGATCAGACCCCAAATGCACTGAGCCCTGGTTGTGCTTATGATGGAGTAGATGCCGTGGACAGACCTTTCCTAGTGTTATTGGCCATTAACATGTTGTGTGTGATTGCTGGTATGGGACAATAGTCATTGGTAGCTCAACTAGTTCATTTGCAAATTGAATTGATGACTCTACTAATGATGATATGAAATTATATTGTATTGATTAATCTGTACATATATATAGAATTTACCTCTTATTGTTGAGTTGTATATCTCACCTCGATTGTGGGCTAACATTTTCAGGGACCAGACCTCTTAGTGGCAAGGAGAAATTAATGGAAGCTTATTATATGGGTTTATAGCATATAGGTTTAGAGACCTTGTCAGATTGTATTGTGTAATTAGATTACTAATTTTATGTAATGCCGCATTGCATCATGTATTACCAAGAATAGGGACTGTAATCATGTGATACATTAGATGTCAACTTGAACTAGTGATGTATGGAACTTCTACTAGGATTTATGTTTGAATGAAAATGTAAGTAATTTATGAACTCTTCGCTGTCATTAATCTTTGAACTCACTGGTTTATGGTGGCTAGAGGATTAAGGATACACATTTAAGTTTTGAATAGGTAATGATAGATGTGTTAGGTAGATTAGGTAAAGGAATGACACTAAATCTTTATAAATTAAGTTAAAGCAGCCTAAAGTGTTACTAGAGGGAGAATTTGAGAGCATGGGAAAAAACCTTGGGAGTTATAGGAACAGAAGATAATTGGCCGTGGCCAACATTTAATTGGCCTTGGCCAAAAGCAACAAAGTTACCTAGGAAGAGTAACAGAAGGTAATTGGCTGCGACTAACATTTAATTGGCCTCGACTAAAAGTGACGAAGTTGCCAGGAGGAGTAACAGAGAGTAATTAGCCACGGTGAAATGGACAGTTGGCCGCAGCCAATATTGAGGAGTAAGTTAGGAAGCTCCAGGAGATCCTTTAGCAGCGGTAAAGGTTCTCAAACCCTTATATTAACCTAAAAACCTTAGTTTTCTTATGGCAACATCAAGAGATGACTTAAAAACACTTGTAAGGGGTTCTTAAAAGTCACAATTAATGGGTAATAGATTCAAAGGTTTTTAATTAGGGAATTATTTTGCTTATGTACATGAATGGTTGTAAATATTGGGGTTAATGACTCTAAGGTTCAATTTTTTCACTTTTTCCTAAATTGATTATTTTAAATAATTTTAGACCTTGATTTATGATTATTAACTGTATGTTTAAGCTTAATTACTATGATTAAAAGTTAGGGCAGTTACAATTCTTAGTTTCCTACCCACATTTTTTGATGTTCTAATTAGTATCCTACCCTTAATTGGTCTTAATTCTCTTTACTTTAGG
>JAIUCV010001738.1:0-66812 GCA_026724425.1 Erythrophleum ivorense | reverse complement strand
AGATGCTGATTTAAAGAGTTACATTAGAACTGTAGGCGGAGTGGATTTAGTTCTCTCTGTAAGGATGGATATATGTGATACATAATATTCATATCATATCCTGTGACAAAATGGTGCACGTCATCCCAATCATCTTTGTGGCAATTGGAGAATAGGAATCTCCTTTATATCTTACGGGAGGAATGCCTCCTCCATTCCCATGAAGATGGAGATAGAGACCCTACTAAGATTTTCTTTTATGGATAGGGAACTAACTATACTTGTTCTTTTTGTTACTTGGAGATTTCTTTTGGGTAGTTTTAGATTGACTCCCTAGTGGTATTTTATGGTTTGTACTATTAATACCACTCCCCTATTTCTAAATAGTTAAATGATATGTACTAATAGTAGTTTATTTTCACCATATGCCATAATCTACCATGTTATAATAGGTTTAGTTGACATGTAATAAAATTTTTATGCCACAAAAGAATATTTAATTGGTTACTATAATTAGATATAAATTAATTGGTATTTTACACTAAATTTTTTTTTCATTAAAAATGGGTAATTAAAAAAAGGTGTTATAGATTAGTTATTCATAAATAATGTAACCATAAATTGTTTCCAAAATACCCTAACTTTTCCTTACACCTTTGAACTAAAGTCTATCAACCAAGTGAGTACAAAGATAGATGGAAGGAATGTCAAATGTATCTCCTTAGGATCTTTAGGTAAAGTCATAGTTAGCTACTATACTTATAGTAAGAAAGTTTCTAGAAGTATTCCCTTATGAAATAACCAACTCATCCACTAAAAGAGAAGTAGAATTTACTCTTGATCTAATCCCAGGAATAGGACTCATTTCCATAGCACCCTATAGAATGTCCCTTTTGAAATTGAGTATGTTAAAGACTTAAATATAGGATTTGTTGACTAAACAATTCATCCACCCTTGTGTACAACCTTGGGGGAACCCTAACTTTGTTTTGTGAAGTTAGATGGAAGCCTTAGGCTCTACATTGCTTATAGGTAACTAAATAGGGTGACGATCAAGAATAAGTTACTCGCTTGTAACGATAGATGACTTACTTGATCAACTAAGAGGAGCCTTAGTATTCTCAAAAACTAACCTTAGATCAGGATACCATTAGATCAAGGTAAGGGCCAAAGACATTCCTAAAACTACCTTTAGAACTATGTATAAGCATTATGAGTTCTTATAGCTTTTAGATTAACAAATGCCCAAGCTGTGTTTATGAATTACATGAATAGAATATTTAGGCCTTACCTAGACCAATTTATGGTAGTATTTATCATTATCTTAATTTATTCAAAGTTAGAAGGAGAATAAGAGAGGCATCTTAGGATAGCTTTACAAGTATTAAAGGAAAATTTGCTAAACTAGAAAAATGTGATTTCTGGCTTAAGGAGTTGAAATTCTCAGGGCATGTGATTTCACAAAAGGGTGTAGTAGTATACCTTAGCAAAGTGGTAATAGTAACCAAATAGAAAAGACTATAATCTATCACTAAAATTAAGAGTTTTCTAGGACTAGCAAGATACTATATAAGGTTTATCCAAGGATTTTTCCAAATAACATTACCTTTAGCTAGATTAACTAGGAAAGAAAAACCTTTTTTATGGACCTTGGAATGTGAAAATAGTTTCCAAACATTTTAAAAAAAATGTAACAACCATTCCAACATTAGTAATTCCTAATCCACTAGGAAAAATTGAGTTCTATAATGATGGATCCAAAAAGGGACTAGGTTTTGTGCTCATGCAAAACTAGAGGATAGTTGCTTATGCCTCTAGACAACTTAGGCTACATGAAGAAAACCGCCCTACTCATCATTTAAAATTAGCTATTGTAGTATTTGCCTTGAAAATCTATTGTCATTACTTGTATGGAGCAGATTTCAAGGTACCTATTTAACCAAAAGGAATTGAACATGAGGCAAAGAAGGTGCATGGAACTGATTAAGGATTATGACTTAGAACTTAGGTACCATTTATGAAAAGCTAATATGGTAGCTGATGCCTCAATAAAAAGTCTTTGCAATTGTAAAAATGATAGTTGAGAAAATCAAGTTGTTAGAATACTTTAGAGAATTAGGACTTTCTATAATCATCTTACCTATAACATCCGGTTCCCTGAAAATGAGAGAAACCGTGAGAAATGTAACTTACGGTTTCTCCGTAAATAAACGAAACTCACTGGATATAAAAAGGAAGTCCCTCAAAATGATGTAGTTAAGGTCCCAAAAAATTTGGGAAGCATTCTAGACTCCTAAAAGTGAGAATCCCAGGTTCAAACGAAAAGAAAACAGAGCTAGAATGAAGAAACAATTTCTTACGAAAAACTTACGAAACGTAATAGCATTTTTGTAATTTTAAGAAATTTTTGGAATTCACACAGGAGGGATTTCTAAATGAAAGTTTTGAGTTCTCCAAGGTTCTCAGAGGCCCTAAAAACCATGGGAAGGCTCAAGACAGTAAAGCCCCTCCAGTAGACGTTTTCCAACGTAGGTACACCCAAACTTAGACAAATTTGTTCAAAATAGTTTTATCTCTGATTTAAGTGATTCCAAAGGCATTTTGATAAATTGGAAACCTAAATTTTATAATGAAAAAGACATTTCTCAAAAAGGAGCTAAAATGAAGTAGAAACAAAAATGCCAAAAAATGAAGGGCAAAATGAGAATTTTTGAAAAGTGTTTCTTCCTCCTACCTATATATATGATGTGCCCTTTCTCCCTCTTCATTTTGTTTGACCAAGCTCTGCCCAAAAAGTAGAGAAAACCCCAAGGGATGAGGCGCACAAGAGGAGGAAGAAAAGGAGGAGAAATTCAAGCTAAAAGGTAAGGAAATTTAGTAGTTTTTCATGCTCTCTTCCTTCCAAACCTCTTCTCCTCCATTCTCCTTTGTTTCCTTTGATTAAAATGAATTTTACAAATCTATTTTAAGGGAGAAATTGAGGAGAAAATTCAGATTTGAAGAGAGGAGCTTGAAGAAGATAAGATTCAAGTGAGAAAAAGTAAGAAAACAAGGTAATTTCTTCTTCCATGGTTGCTATCTCTTCTTCCTCTTTCTCCACCATTTCACCCCACTCAAGAAACCCTAGGAGGGTTTGATTTTTAGGTAGAACCAAGGGTGGTTCTTAGGAAAAAAGGTGTAGAGATTAAGAATATGCAAAAAGAATTAACAAATAACTATGGAAATTCAAGATGCAAAGTCTAGGGTTTCAAGTGTTCCTTCCAAAATCTGATTTGATCTCTTAATCTCTATGCCTAAATGAGAGTTTAAATGAGTTCCTAAGATCCCTAGAAGTCTCTCCATGTGCTTCCTCCATCAAGAAAACAAAGCAAACTCTATGGAAGCCAAAGTCTTCCATAGCCTCGGCCTAAAGGCGTTTATATAGCTAAGGATAGTTTTAAATTTTTCTAAGCCCATTTTTGAGTCATATATGATGAATGAAGATGAGGGGAGGTCTTGGAAAAAATTTAGAAACCATAGAAAGTGAGTTAGTGCCTTATGTTCTATAATATGACCTAAAGAAGCAACATGTAGTTAGACTCTTTATTTTAATTGTGTGATGACTCCAAGAGGCTTAAAAAGAGTCAATAATCATATTTGAAAGGAAAGAATAGAGCCTAGAATTTATTTGATGGGTATTGCTTCATTAGGTGCATTCTTAGAAACATAAAGGGACAAATGAGCCAAGTTAGTATCTAAGCAAGTTGTGTGGCCTTAGACTTTACTTTAAGAGTATAATTAGCTTCCATATGATGTGTTAAGGCCAAGAGAAATGATCTCCACCTTTTTGGGTGTATGAGATCAAGGGAGAGGATTCAAGGCTTAAGGAAAAAAGTGTACAAATGCTAGCAAGGTAGCTTTCTCTACCTTCTCTCATGCATGATTGTTTGCTTTACTTGTCTTTAAATGTGTGTATATGTATTTCAAGCCATGAAAAATGTTCTAGATGAGCTCTTACTCCATCGTACCATGATGATGTATTATGTTTTTCAAATGATGTTTATGATGTTTGTCTTGGTTTGCTTGAGTGTGGTGAGGCCAAGAATCTTTAGCCATGGTGAGGATGAGCCAAGAACCCTTAAGATTGGTTAAGACAAAGTAAAGAGTCTCTCAAAAGTGAGGTTGACTCCCAAGAGCATGGTTGAGTCCAAAAACCTCTTAAAGAATGGGTGAGGCAAGTCCAAAATCCACAAGTAAATAAGTGAGGCCAATCCACTTGCTTGGCAAGCCTATGTATGCTATGTATGACTTTTTCAAATACTAAGAATACTTCTTGAATGATTGCACATGTCCATATGCCATACATGCATTTGTGAGACTTGTTTTATATGCTTTATGTATGATTGAATGGGAGATGAGCTATTGGGATTCTTTGAATTTCATCCCTTCCTCTCCAATGTTCTAACATGCTAGGTGGACCAAGAAACCAAGGGAATGGAAGTCAACTACTTGAGAAATGAAAGCATGACACTAAAGTGTTGGAATTTTGTTCTTTAAGGCCATATTGAGGTCAAATGATGTAACTCATTATTGTATATGGCCAATGACCTCTTGAACATATATAATTATATTAATATGTGATGTATAAATGAGATGATATGTTATGTGAATGCTAAAATGTGATTTGAGTATGTAATGACAACTGTGCATCTTGAAAGTTTGATGCAAGTATGTATAAATGCAAGTGAAATAGCCAAATTGAGAGGTATGAGGTTTGGGACTATTTGGGTAGCTCACACAAGTCCTAATTAAGCGTTTAGACTTGCCCAAGAGGTGTCAAACCCTAAGGAAAGCTATTTGGACATTTTGGTATCCTATATGGGGCCAAAATTGACCATATTGGAATCCTATATCACTTTTTATCCAAATGAGCTCTTTTTGATTTAAGATTTAGTGTGCAATTAGAGCTTGTTGAGAGATTTTTGAAAGGGTAAAGAACATAATTTTTGGAGGTCTAGAGAATATTTGATGAATTTTTAAAGTTGGCAAAAATTTTAGTTTTGGTCATGTAACTGTTCACTCAGGTCTGAAAATGAAATCTGTCACACAGGGCCCAAATGATGTCTAATTGCTACAAAATTTTATACGAAGAAACTAGACATTCCCAGTGAGTTGTGCCAACTAGAAGTTCCTCATTTGGATATCTAGAGAGGGAGATATGAATTTTCAAAAATTCTATCAAGTACTAGGTGCTTCAAGTGACCTCAGATACTATTTGATTGGATTTCGAGGTCTAGGTGTGCCCGAACTGGTCTGGAGTTATTTTTTTCCTCTAGCTAACATCCATAGATTTTTAGATTGTATCATTTGCATGGATTATATTTTTTTAGAATTAATTGGACATTTTTGAATTTTATTGCAGAATTCTGTGATAACACCAATAGACAGCTATACCTCTAGACCATTTTGAATGTCAAATGTCTTTTATATTATTTTCATGGTCTAAACGTATTTTTAGCATAAATCAAACATGTGTATCGTTCCAAAATGGCTAAGAATGCATGATTTCTATTTTTCTAGAATTAGTTATAAGTTTTCAAAGTTTATGATAGAAAAGCCAAAATTTTGTCTAAAATTACTCTATGAGATTTCATGCTTCCCCTTGTTTTGCACGACCTCTAGGTGAATTTTGATGATGGAAATGGCTTGTATCTATGTATTCAAATATTAAAATATGATACATGAGTCCATATGGTGTAGCATCCTAAAATCAATTAAGGTGTTAATCATGGATTAAGCATAATTAAAAATTATTAGGGAATAAATTGGGCAAACTATGTAAATGGAAATCTTGAGAGAAGTAAATTAATGATATGGGTTTGAGATTTAATTGGATTAAAAACTTTATCTAGCCCTAAATTATATTAAGTAGGTCATGGTTAGGGACTAATGGAGGCCCAATAATTTTAGGTGCAGATCCAACCTTTTAATGTGAGACTTGGCCCAAGAGAAAGCACTTAGGGAGGGGCCCAATCAGATTTAATGAGATAGAGGCCCAAGAACTAACTTATATAAGCTTTTATAATTGGCCCAACTATCCTTATGCAAACCTAAATCAAATGTCCTTTTAAAACTTATCCTAACGTAATCAAAATTTTGTAGCTCAACAAATGAAATCTGGCCCAACAAGCATAAAATTTGAACCCAATTGGAGGTGGACCTTTGGGTTAGCCCAAAACCTATTTTAGACCTAATTTAAACCCAACTAAAACTTTAAACACATGCATCCCCCTCTTACTATTCTGCTGAAACATAAAACATAAACACAAGAGGTATTTTCGCACCTTGAGAGGGAGGCTAGGGTTCTAAGCAAGAAATCCACCATTTCTCACTTTTAGGCTCAAAATCAGCCAAGGTAATAGTTACATAACTTAATCCCCTTCTCTTTCTCTTCATTTTGACCTGATTAGTTTTTCATTTAGAGCATTTTCTCTATACCCAAAATCTAAAATGTGGCTGTTCGGGATTTTCTTGGTAAAATTTCGTAGGTTGAGGCTAGAGGTGTTATTAGGTAAGTATAAACTCTTTATTTTGATGTATTTTCTACTGGTTTAAGACCCCCATTGTAGATTTATAGTATGGGCCTTAATTTTGTGCAAATTTTCCTAGGGTTTGAAGTGATATTTTGATGTTTCTGGTATAGGGAAAGCAAAACCCGAAATTAAAGGCTCTTAGTGATTGGGTAGGTGTCCCTTAGGTAACTATTGGTAATTTAATTCTTTGAGCATTGGGTTATTACCATAAATGATGAATGGGATAGTGATGGACTAATATAAAGTGATAATTTTCTGATATTATGATTATAGGAGGATTTTGGTACTGCTGTTAGCTTCCCAACTTGTCTACAAGTGAGGTAATTGGGGTTCATGCTAATTCCATGCATATGTTTGTTTTAATTTTGTATTTGCTGTATGATTATGATTTTAATGCTAAATGAATTGGTTGGCTATCTGTTATATGTGATTGGACCTTGTGAGTCCATGGTGGAGCTGTGGTACGACTGCCACCCGTGCATGTGCTTCGATCAGGCACCGAGTTGTGATCACACCCCAGATGCACTGAGCCCTGGTTGTGCTCATTGGGGAGTAGGTGTCGTAAACGGGCCTCTCCCAGTGTTATTGGCCTTTAACATGTGGAATTATGATTGCTAGTATGGGTTAGTAATCATAGATAGCCTAATTATTTCATTTACTGATATGGTTAGTATATTTTCTGATGCTTATATGAAATCATGCATATATGTTAATTAAAATGGAACATATGAATGAAATTTACCTTAGTTACTGAGATTTCCATCTCACCCTATTTCATGGGATCATACTTTCAAGTGAAGGCCCTTCGGGTAAGGATAAGGGAAAGCAAGTGGATGAAAATCCATTAGCTCTAGCTATGTGTGGAGGAGGCTACACTTAGGCTGATCTGAGTAGAGTAGATGTAATTTTGTTATTCTTTTATATAGCATCATCATGTAATCATATTGCCAAGTGTAGGTGTTTATACTTTGATTACTTAGGATATGTCTATTGAGGCGTTAGGCCTCATTTTAGCTTGTTATTGGACTTATGAACTTATAACATCTGATATATGAACTTTATTGAATTTATGATATGGTCTACTATTGGAAATATAATCATGTGATACATTAGATGTTGATTTCGAACTAGCAATGTATGGAATCTCTAATGGAATATGTATCGAATGATAATTATTGATAATTCATGAATTCTTCTTGTTATTACTCTGTGAACTTGTTGATATAGGGTAGTTGGAGGAGTAGAAATTAACACTTAAGTCTTGAACTAGTAATGATAGATAAGTTAGGTAAATTAGGTGAATGAAAACTATTAAAGCCCCACAAACTAAGATAGAGTGGTCCTAGAGTGTCTCTAGGGGTAGAATTGGAGTGCATAAGATGAAATTTGGAAGATGTAGTTGCAGGAGGGGGTTATGCCGCGGTTAGGAAGGTCTCGCCGTGGCCAGGAGTGTGACAGAGGTGAGAAGAGCTGCAGTACGAGGAATCTCGCCATAGCTCAAACTGAAAATGTTATCCAAGAAGGGTGATAGAAAGTAAACTCTTCGTGGCCCAACATGTCCTGCCGCGACTCAAGTTGAGGAAACTAGGTAATGAGTGTTTAGTATCTAGTCTCACCATGGTGCAAGTGTATTCTGTTGAGGCAAGAATCATGAGAATTTGAACAATAGCTCCAGGAGGTATTTCCACCGCGGTGCCATGTAGGTTCGTCGCAGCGAGGATCCAACTCGCCGCGGCAAGATTCGCGTGAGTTGCCCAATAAGATTCTCGAGAGTAACTTAACTATGGTGTGGAAGGTCGGGGTCACGGCACATAGTGAAAAACTTAGTTTTTAAGCTCCAGTAACTAACTTAGCCACGACGCTCATTTCAAGTCATGGCGAAGTCCCCAAACTCTTACTTTTAGCATAGAAACCTCAGTTTCTCTAATGGTAATGCTAAGGAATGATGTAGGAACACTTGTAGGAGGTTTTTGTGCATTGGAATTGATGGATGGGTGAATCACAAACCCCTCATGATAGTATAATTTCTCTTGTGCATTCTTACATTTGTGGTTGTGTAGTTAATGACCCTAATATTATCAAGGTTCAAATTTTCTTATATTTTCATAATGTATTTAATTGTAATGACTCTAAACCTTGATCATTAATCATTAATTGCATATTTAACCATAATTACTATAATTATCTATGAAAATGAATGATATTATGTTGCCTCCTATAGAACAAGCATGAAATGAAGCATGAGAATTGTATGAATTGAGTCTTAAAAGTATGGTGTTACACTACCTCATAGCTTGAACTTAAATAAATTAAGGATCGAGTGTGACCTAAGATCTTATATTGGAAAAGAAAAGAAATTAGATCCATTCTTGTTAAAGCACTTAGGACATCCAAATTTCTCTGAATCTTATGATAGGACCATTCTCTTCCAAGGAAGGATATGTGTTCCCAATCAAGCAGAACTTAAGAATAAGATTTTAGAAGAAGCCTATAAAAGTAGTTACACTTTATACCTTGGATCCACCAAGATGTACTAAGACTTGAGAATAATGTATTGGTGAAAATAATGTATTAGTAGCTAGGAATGAAAAAGGAAATTGTAGAATATAAAGTTAGGTGTATAGTATGGCAAAAGGTTAAGATAGAACATTAGAAAGCTTTAGAACTATTACAACCATTAGAACTTCCTAAATGGAAATGGGATAACCTCTTGATGGACTTTGTGGTGGGAATGCCTTAGACTCAAAATGGGTATTGATGTAATAAGGGTAATAATTGTAACACCATAATTTCTTAGCTCATTCTATACTATTCTCATACTTCAAACCATGCATCTCACATAAGGAGCAAGAAAAAGGTAATAAAATAATAAATATTTTAGTGTTACGTAGCGTATAAATTTTTCTTTTAGTGTTCTGTGGACCATGTGAGCTCATGTATCATATTCTCATATTTAATTACATAGATACGACTCAAATCCATCACCAAAAGTGGCCTAGGACTCGTGCAAGTCAAGAGACACACAAAATTCCATGAGGTAGCCTTAGCTAGAATTTCATACTTTCTATCACAAACTTTGAAAAATAATAACTAATTTTAGAAAAATAGAAATCATGTATTCTTTATCCTTTTGGAAAGTTACATATGCTTACTTTATGTTAAAAAATATGTCTAAGTCATGAAATATCACACAGAAGATGTTTGACATTAAAAAAAGTGCAAAGATCTGACCGGCTACTGGTACTGATATAGCTTTCTGCTATGAATTTCAAAAATGTTTAATTAATTTCACAAAAATCCAATCCATGTAAATAATACCAATCTAGAAAGCTACAGATGTTAGCTAGAGGGAAAAAATAATGTCAGACTAGTCTAAGCACATCTAAACCTCGAAAACTAATCAAACACTACCTGAGGCCTATTTGAACGCTGATACTATGCAGAAACTTTAAAAATTCATATCTCCATCTCTAGACATCCAAATGGGGTGCTGCTAGTTGGCACAAGTCTTTGGGAATGTTTAGTTTCTATATATAAAATTTTGTGGCAATTGAACATCATTTGCCCCATAAGTGATAGAATTCATTTTCGAACCTAAGTAAATAGTACCCTAAACCAATTTTAGAAAATTTTTCAACTTTGAAAATTCATCAAATATTTCATAGGCCTCCAAAAATTCTGCACTTTAGCTTCTCAAAAATCTCTCAACAAGCTCTAATTGCATGCCAAATATCAGATTAAGAAGAGCTCATTTGGACAAAAAGTGGTGTAGGTTTCCAATATGGTCAATTTTGCTCCATATTAGGTTTCAAATGTGTCCAAATGACTTCCTTTAATGCTTGGCACAACTTGGGCAAGTTTAAAAGCATGAATATGATTTGCATGAACTGCCTAAGTGGTCCCAAACCTCATGCATCTCAATTTGGCCATTCCACTTCCATTTTTGCATACATTTCCATAATGCAAGTTTGCCATTACATGTCCAAATTGCATGTTTCCATATTTATAACCTTAAACTTCATTAGTACATGATACATTAGCATAAATACACATATTCATAACATCATAGGATATATACAACAATGGATTACAATATTTGCCATTCATATGGCCTTAAAGAAACAAAATCCATACACTTTGATATGATGCTCTCATCTTTCAAATGGTTGGCTCCCATGTCTTTGTTCTTTTAATTCACCTAGCATGTTAGAACATTGGAGAGGAAGGAATGAGATTCAAAGAATTCCAATAGCTCATCTCCCTTTCAATCACACATAAAATATGCAAAACAAGTCTTGAAAATGCATGCATGGGCATCATGGAGTGTGCAATCATTAAAGAAGCATTTTTTGCATTTGAACAAGTTATATATGGCAAACATAGGCTTGTCAAGCAAGTAGATTAACCTCACCCATTCACTTGTAGGTTTTAGACTTACCTCACCCTTTTCTTTAAGAGGTTTTTGATTCAACCTTACTCTTGGGAGTCAACCTTACTTTTGAGAGACTCTTTACTTTGTCTCAACCAATTCTAAGGGTTCTTAGCTCATCCTTACCATGGCTAAGGGTTCTTGGCTTCACCACACTCAAGCAAACCCAAGCAAACATCATAAACATCATTTAGAAACATAATGCATCATCATGGTACCATGGAATAAAAGCTCATGCTAGAACATTTTTCATAGCTTAAAATACATATACACATATTCAAAGACAAGCCAAGCATACATTCATGCATGAGAGAAGGAGGAGTGAGCTACCTTGCTTACATTTACACACTTTTTCCTTGAGCCTTAAGTCCTCTCCCTTGACCTCACACACCCAAGGAGGTAGAAATCATTTCTTTTGGCCTAGACACATCATATGGAAGCTAATTATACTCTTGAATCGCATTCTAAGGCCACATATTCATTAGAAAAGTTAGGTATCTTATAAGTCTCTTTTATGGTTCTATAATGCACTTAATGAAGCTACCTTAAGGAAACATCATCTTGGCTCCATTCTCTCCATTTATTTATGATTCTTGACTCCTTTTAAGCCTCTTGGAGTCATTACACAATTAAATCAAGGAGCCTGACTAGGTGTTGATTCTTTAAGCCATAATATGGAACCTATGATACCATCTTACTATCTATGGTTTCTAAAATTTTTCCAAAGCTTCCTTTCATACTCTTCTATCATACATGATACAAAACTAAGCCTGGAAGGAATTAAAACACTCCCTAGGTGCATGAACCCTCCTTGGCCGAAGCTATGCTTCCATATGGCACCAATGGAGTTGTTTTAATTTCTTTGATGGGAGAAGCATATGGAAGGCTCTCTTGGTATCTTAGGAGCTCATATATACTCTTAGATAACTTAAATTACTTCTAGGAAGCTTCATCTTAGCCTAGGTGCAACCAAATCCTTAAATTCCATAACTTGCTTTCTAAAGCTCCCTTTTCAATTCTAGTTGTATATTCTTAATCCTCACACTCCATAACCTTTGGTTCCATCAAGAATATATATAAAAAACTCTTCTCCTCACTTTCTCTCTCTAGACCTAAGCTTAAATGGCTTGGAAACAAAAAATTTTGTAAGTGTTTCAAGTGAAGTCTTACCTTAAAATAGAGCTCTCTTCGCATAGATTATTTTCCACCGATTGATTTCTTGAAAAAAGTTCCTTTTTGGCTTGGGTTAGACCTAAATCTTCAAGTTTTCAAAAAAAAAAACAACTATTAGAGAACTCTTAGAGAGAGGAATAACTTTCCTAACTAGCACATAATGAAATGAGGTCGTTTACTTACTTAAACAGAAGCTTAAACTTCTTCTCTCTCTCCCCTCTTAATGTCATGCCATTGCTACCCATTTTTCTACAAATGGAAGCTTGGAGAAGGTGATGGGGTGTAATCTTAAGAAGCCTCTTTTATAATTTTTCAAAATGACCATTTTGCCCTTATGCCCCTGTTTGCTCTGTTTAGACTCATTTTAACTCCTTTTTTAGAACCATTTTTTCATCATAAAATTTAGGTTTCCAATTAAATAAAATACCTTTGAAATCACTCATATCAGAGCTAAAATCTTCCTAAATGAATCAGTCAAAGTTCAAGTCAACTGACATTAGAAAATGTCGATCGGAGGGATTTTAACTATCTTGGAGTTTCCCATGGTTTTCTGGGCCTCTAAAAATCCTAGAGAACTCAAAAATTTTATTTAAAAAGCCCTCCTATGAGAATTCCAAAATTTGCTCAAAATGATGAAAATGCCCTTACGTTTCGTCTACCTTTCGTTACATTTTGTTTATTCATTTTAGCTCATTTTTTCTTTCTGTTTGAGCCTTGGATTCTCATATTTAGGAGCCTAGAATGCTTCCCAAATTTTTTAGGACCTTAACTAATTCAATTAGGGGGACTTCCTTTTGTATCTGATGAATTTTGTTAGTTTACAGAGAAACCGTACATTATGTTTCTCATGTTTTCTCTTGTTTTCAGAGAACCTAATATTATATTTTCCCCCCTTTAAATAAATTTTGTTCTCAAGATTAAAGTATTGGTTTCTACTTACCAAGCTACCACACATCAACAAAACCATAATTTAATGACAGTAAATGTATTCTAGTCACAAGGTACATGGGGCCCATGCTTAATGTTCATACAAGATCAAGTCACTTATCCATTGTTAGCCAATTACAACCATAATGTTCAATCCCATGATAGCTAAATTACATATACAATCCCTATACTTGGCAATTCATGATGCAATACAGCAATGATACAAGACTAGCAATCTAGTTACAATACAATTCGACAAGGCCTCCAAACCTATGTGCTACCAAACCATTTAATGTGCTTCCATTAATTTTCTCCTTGCCACTAAGAGGTCCGGTCCTTGAAAATGTTAGCCCACAACGGGGTGAGATATATAATCTCAGTAACAAAAGGCAATTCCCATATATATGTACAAGTTAATCAATCCAATGCAATTTCATATCATCAATACTAGAATCATCAATTTAATTCACAAATGAACTAGTTGAACTACTAATAACTACTGTCCCATACTAGCAGTCATACACAACATGTTAATGGCCAATAACACCGGGAGAGGTCCGTCTACGGCACCTATTCTATAATGAGCATAACCAGGGCTTAGTGCATCTGGGGTTTAATCATAACCCGATGCTCGATCAAAGCACATGCACGGGTGGCAGCTGCACCACAGCTCCACCATGGACTCACAAGGTCTAAACATAATAACAATTCAAATAGTCAACTAATCATTTAACATTTCAAAATCATCTATGTGCAAACAATATCAGATTAACATGAAAATATACATGGAATTAGGAAATTAACCCCAGTTACCTCAATGAAGCCAATTACTCATCTTCTAGCTACTATCATGATTCAAAGTACACTAGGCCTAACATAAGCATAATCATCATCATTTAACTATCATTAATTAGGAATTTCCCTATCCACATATTAATCTTAACAAGAGTTCATTGAGAGCATTTTACCCAAGCTTCCTATTAATCTATTACACTAATTTAGGGTTTATACATCAAAGCTCATCATGATTCGCTCCCTACAATTCTATTTTTGCACATGCACAAACCATGCACCAAAAGTCAATCCAAATGATGGGAATTTAGTATATACATCTCATAAAAGGAGAAAAATCCCTTACCTATACATCTAAGAGGTTAATAGACTAAGTTGAGACTCAACTACCAAGAACACATCATGGGACATTCCCAAATTTGGATTTCAGTCATCAAGCCTAGAATTTTCATTGTTTCACCTTCATCTCCTTGTAATTTCGCACAATAACAAAACCCATCATGAAAATCAATCCTTGAGGATATTTTCTAGCAAAATAATACACAAATTGAGAGGGAAATACTTACCCAATCACCTC
The DNA here is from genome assembly GCA_026724425.1 of Erythrophleum ivorense. Lineage (NCBI taxonomy): Eukaryota > Viridiplantae > Streptophyta > Magnoliopsida > Fabales > Fabaceae > Erythrophleum > Erythrophleum ivorense. The sequence goes on along the minus strand of JAIUCV010001738.1, from coordinate 52,363 downwards.
TTTAGTTTCTACTCCGAAAATCTTCCAAGGGAACACTAAAACACCAAGGTTCAAATTTGGAAAGGAGATGAAAATGCTCAAAACCAGAAACTAATTAGACTAAAATGAAGAGGAGAATGAGAGAGATATGTTTGGTATAGATTACCTTGGCCAAATTTTCCTCTAGAAGTGAGAAATGTTGGAGGAATGTAGAAAAACCCTAGCCCCTCTTCTTAAGTACGAAAATAGCTTTTTCCTTCTGCAGAACTAAGTGCTTTTCCAAATGGGTGTGGCCGTTGGACTTTTAGGGTTTTTAATGAGAAATGGGCTGACCCATCAACCCAAGGTCTAATTGGGTTCATTATTTCAAGTGGGCTGGTGCTAGATGAGATAGGTTGCAGAAAATTTAAAGCTAGAAGTGGGATGTGCTGACCCAATGGCCTAATTCCTTGTGGGTTTAGATTTTTATGCTTGTTGGGCCTTATTTCATAAGTTAGGCTGCAGCAATTTGATAGGGTTAGGCCAAGAGTCAACCTAATTTGGGTTTGCATAATGTGTGTTAGGCTAACTATAAGGGCTTATGTAAATTGGGTCATGGGCCTCTATTTCACTAAATCAAATTAGGCTATTACTAAGTGATCTCTCTTGGCCCAAGTCTTATGATAAGGAGTTGGGCTTGCATCTAGAATCATTGGGCCTCCATAAATCCTTACTCATGGCTTACTCAAATTAATTTTGGGCCAAAATTAAGCTTTAACCCAATTGAAATCTTAAACCTATATTAATAACTTATTTCTCTATAAATTTCTATTCATATAGCTTACCTAATTATTCCATAATAATTATTCTTAGTTAGTCTAAATATATTATTAACATCTTAATTAATTTTGAGGTGTTATAGGGATGTTAACTATACTCATAGTTTCGATCATTGGAGGTATATTGTACCACTTACCTCATGTAAAAACTGCAGCTGACCCCTTTCTGAATACATAGGCTAGCATGTGGGGATCTCTCTATCCCTCGGTCAGGGCCAATATCTGTTGGGTAGTGGTTCATCTGGTTCTAACTTTAGAAAGCTAATTTCTTGCTTTCCTTATCCCATACACTATGCTCATCTCTCAGGAGGTCTAGTCAATGGTCTAACTATCTGAGTAAAGCCTTCATATCTCTATGGCAACGATTTACTAGACTTAGGAGGTCTCTAGTCTCTGAGACAAAAGCTAACTAAAACTGTACTGGTCTCTGAGACTAACTGCTCTATAAAAGCTACCTCAGGCTATCATCTTACCAGAGGGCTATCATGCTGTGATTGGGGCTCTTTGTAACTCTGTGGGATCTATTATGACCCCTAGGTCTATTGCGACCTCTTAGAGCCCTACTAAGATTTACTGTAACCCGTTGTTATGCTAGGATCTACTGCGATCCATCTCTGGGAGACGTCAAAGCCTAAAATTACTGTATCAGATAGTAAAACACATACTCACTAAGTCCAGTAACCATCGCTCATAATAACTGAGACTAAACTTAGAAGTACATCGTGCTCTTTATACGAAGTGGGTTCTATGTCATTTAATTCTCTAGGATCCCATCATACTGATACTCAGGAGCATCTTAACTTTCATTTATCACTCCTCATGGGATTCTCCGATTCTAACTTTAACCTTTTTGTACTTGGGCTTTCTTTTCTTACTCTATTGACTTACTTACTTTACTTGTACTCGTTTTAACCTTCCTTTAATATCCTACAGCTTCTAACTATGCCCACGTTCTACTTTTGAGTGCCTTAGCACTAGGGCATCTCACACACTGAGTGTGGCTAACATCTATGGTAGGAAAGAGGCTGTACACTGGTCCCTTCTCATTTCATTTACATGTATTATAAAGGATTCAGACTATGCATACTGAACTAGTGTTATCTGAATCTAAACATTCCTTACTATTAGCATGTTCTTTTCTCTATTACTGTTCTTTATTAGGGATTCCTTTTTGCATGCTTTTCTCATCATTATGATATTACTGGGATCCCTTTACCTCTCTTTTCTGACTCATCTCGTTCTTTAACTAATTAGAACACCTTTTGATTATTGGGATACTTTAGTGATTGATGCCATCATTTGCTATGCCCTCAAGTCACATTACTACTGGGTTGGCCAGACCCAATATCATGTAACCCTTGTTGCAAGTAAACCATAACATCAAATACTAATACACGAGCATCTCATGACTGAGCTCAGAGTCATTATCGCCAGTATATTACAAGTTTTCCAACAATCTAAAGTATTCCTCTCGTACTTTTCTCTGTCTGTCTTATTCTCATAAGATACTCAGGGAAAATAGGATTCTTTCTCTACTTTGTCCTGAGATCACTATACATTGCCCGACTATTTTTTACTTCAGGCACTATCATGCAAAAAGGGTATCTATGCTAAGGACACGTGTGTTTTCTCAAGTACTCAAGCACATTAACTAGATATTTGTTCTCCATCTATTATGTCCTTGGCTTGAATACTGTCATATTTTCTCTTTCTTTTTACCTTTCCTATCCTTTTACTTAGGAGAAAGGATACTCTACTACTGGCTGTCTCTATTGCTAGTTCGGGTTTCTCTATGCTCAAGAGCACCTGCATTTTTCCTAGGTTCCTTTACTTATTCACTTTCTGTAACATTAAGGGGGTTTACTTTTTCTCATACTCTTACTTTACTCTTAACTAGACCGTCCCTTGATAGGAAGAGTTCTATTTCATGTAATCTCAAGAATTATATTCTATAGCACTCTCGGCTTACACTCTTTTTCTGCATAATGCAAGACTTGCCTTTTTAGATAGTCTCTAGCTTTCTTGAGCTTCCTTGAGGGTACTAAGGCACCAACTATTTGTCTTAGCTCATTTTTATATTCGGATCAGAGCTAAGCTTTCTCTTTGTTCAACCTTTTTAGCCTTATCCCCAGGAGCACAGTATACTATTTCTAGGGTTTTACTAACCCAATCCAGGGCACTTACTCTCAATGTCTAGATTCCACCTTACTGAAAGCTTATACTCTACTAGATGCTCTAATCACTCACGTGCCTTAACCTTACATCATTCTTATATTAGGGAGCTCGTCTAACTAACTATTGGACCACTATCTGTTTACTTTTTTGTGCTTAATCTACTCATTTAGTCATTACTAAAGCGAGCGCATCTCTTCTATGGATAGTTTCTTAATTCTTCCTCGCTTCCCTTATCACTATATTTTATGACTTAGAGGGTCTATTTGGGGAATTTGCTAACCACTACTGAGTGGTCTCCCTAATTTAGGATGTCTTATCTTCCTTTTCTTGATCCAGGGAGAACTTTCATTGAGCTTCTTATTAAATTAATTTCTTTTTTTATTCATTTCACCTGAACAATACTACTAGTCACTTTTTGTAGGCTTCAGCTCATACTTAGTCTGAGTTTCCTATGTTATCAGACCTGTAACTTGCAATAACTTAGTGATTTCCAAGCTATCCTCACTTTCTTTTGAACTTCTATTACCAGGATGCTCATACTCATCTCTAAGTGTTACCTATAAGGTACACCTTTCTAAGCCACTCACTATGTGCCTCATTGCTGGTAGCCTTAGCTTACATAAATTTTAAGGCTATATTAACATTCCATTGTTCAGTATCTCACAGGGTAGTACCTTAGGTTGGAGTTAACACCTTAAAGGTGGATCTTCATAACCTTATCATTCCTGTGTCTAACTTTCTCTATGCTGAGCTCTTTTCTTAGTCTTAGCTGCTAGGCCCATTTCTTACTAATCTTCTGTGACTATTCACTACTCTTTTTTTCTACTAATACTAGGGGTTCCTGTGCTCTGTGGATTGACTGATCCCTTATCAATTCATTCCTCAAGCTGGCCTGAATGTGACCAACAAGGCATTCATACTGCCATTCGCCGTGGCTAGCACATCATTCACCACGACTAATTAGGCTCAGGTTTACCCTAGTTTCCTGTCTGAGTATTAGCCGCGGCAAGAAATTCTCTAGATTGCATCGCTGCTTCATGAAATAATTGGACGCAGCTAATGGCCTCTGATTAGCTTACTTCTTCATAAAATGGAACTTCATCCCTAGCCATAAAACCCGAGCCTCAATGCCTTTATATCTAGCCTGTCATCAAGCTAGAGGGTTTTATCTCTTGCTTCATTCATGCATAACTAACTGTCACCTTTGGGCTGTTACACTCTAAGGGGTGTAGCTTGTAACTTAAACCTTTGGCCTGAGGGAATTAACCTTTTGGTTCTAAAACTCATCTAGACATTGGGGTGTTGTGGCTTAGGGGTAACTCTCTTTCTCATTTCCCCTCTAAACTGGTTCTGTGTAACCGCAGTCTCATCTCATATCGCGCTGCATCCTTACTTGTCTTTGCATTATGCGAGACATCTTGGAATGGTTTGAGTGTGACCATCAAGAGAATTAGGCCCTACATACTCTCTCTAGTAAGCCTCTTCATATCAACATGATCATTTCTCATCGTTCATATTTAGGGCTTGCTATTGACCCTGGCGAGCTATCATATCACATAAAGCTCTAGCTGTTAGATTCCTTAGCTCTACTTAAGCTATTTTAGAGGCTAACCTTTCCCGATGTTCACTATCTACTCCAAAACCATTCTACAACTTACTTATCATAAACATAGCCACAAACTATCTTCACACACCCAAAATGTCTCATATAAGGCTTTTCATATCCTTATTGCTACATCCTCAAGCCAAAACCAATCTGAGAGACCCTGGAACTTTGCTTTGATACCAATAAATGTAACACCATAATTTCTTAGCTCATTCTATGCTATTCTCATACTTCAAACCACGCATCTCACATAAGGAGCAAGAAAAAAGTAATAAAATAATGAATATGTGTAGCATATAAATTTTTCTTTCGATGTTCTGTGGACCATGTGAGCTCATGTATCACATTATCATATTTAATGACATAGATACAACTCAAATCCATCACCAAAAGTGGCCTAGGACTCGTGCAAGTCAACAGACACACAAAATTCCATAAGGTAGCCTTGGCCAGAATTTCATACTTTCTGTCACAAATTTTGAAAAATCATAACTAATTCTAGAAAATAGAAATCATAAATTATTTACCATTTTGAAAAGCCACAAATATCTACTTTATGTAAAAAAATATGTCTAGGCCATGAAATATCATACAAAAGACGTTTGACATTCGAAAAGGTGCAAAGGTCTGACTGGCTACTGGTACTGATGCAGCTTTCTGCTATGAATTTCACAAATATCCAATTAATTCCAAAAAAATCCAATCTATGCAAATAATACCAATCTGGAAAGCTACAGATGTTAGCTAGAGGAAAAAAATAATGTTAGACTAGTCCAAGCACATCCAGACCTCAAAAACTAATCAAATAATACCTAAGGCCTATCTGAATGCCTGATATTGGGTAGAAAATTTAAAAATTCACATCTCCCTCTCTAGATATCCAAATAGGGTGCTTCTAGTTGGTACAAGTCTTTGGGAATATCTAGTTTCTTTTTATAAAATTTTGTGGCAATTGAACATTATTTTCCCCATGAGTGATAGAATTCATGTTCGGACCTAAGTGAATAGTACCTGAACCAATTTCAAAAACATTTTCAACTTTGAAAATTTATCAAATATTCCATAGACCTCTAAAAATTCTGTACCTTAACTTTCCAAAAAACTCTCAACAAGCTCTAATTGCATGCCAAATCTCAAGTCAAGAAGAGCTCATTTGGACAAAAAGTGGTATAGGTTTCCAATATGGTCAATTTTGCTCCATATTAGATACCAAATGTGTCCGAATGACTTCCCTTAATGATTGGCACCACTTGGACCACATACACATATTCAAAGACAAGCCAAGCATACCGTCATGCATGAGAGAAGGAGGAGTGAGCTACCTTGCTTGCATTTACACGCTTTTTCCTTGAGCCTTGAGTCCTCTCCCTTGACCTCACACACCCAAGGAGGTGGAGATCATTTCTCTTAGCCTAGACACATCATATGGAAGCCAATTATACTTTTGAATCGCATTCTAAGGCCACACATTTATTAGAAAAGCTAGGTAATTTATAAGGCTCTTTTATGGTTCCATAATACACTTAATGAAGCAACCTTAAGAAAACATCATTTTGGCTTCATTCTCTCCATTTATTTATGATTCCTGACTCCTTTTAAGCCTCTTGGAGTCATCACACAATCAAATTAAGGAGACTAGCTTGGTATTGCTTCTTTAAGCCATAATATGAAACCTATGATACCATCTCACTATCTGTGGTTTCTAAAATTTTCTAAGGCTTCCTTTTGTACTCTCTCATCATACATGATGCAAAACTAAGCTTGGAAGGAATTAAAACATTCCCTAAGTGCATGAACCCTCCTTGGCCAAGGCTATACTTCCATATGGCACCAATGGAGTTGTTTTAATTTCTTTGATGGGAGAAGCATATGGGAGGCTCTCTTGGTATCTTAAGAACTCATATATACTCTTAGATAACTTAAATTACTACTAAGAAGCTTCATCTTAGCCTAGGTGCAACCAAATCCCTAAATTCCATAATTTACATTCTAAAGCTCCCTTTTTAATTCTAATTGTATATTCTTAATCCTCACACACCATAACCTTTGGTTCCATCAAGAATACATAAAGAAAAACTCTCCTCCTCACTTTCTCTCTTTAGACCTAAGCTTAAATGGCTTGGAAATATAAGATTTTGCAAGTGTTTCAAGTTGAGTCTTACCTTAAAACAGAGCTCTCTTCGCATAGATTATTTTCCACCAATTGATTTCTTGAAAAGAGTTCCTTTTTAGCTTGGGTTAGACCTGAATCTTTAAGTTTTCAAGGAAAGAAAATCACCATTAGAGAGCTCTTAGAGAGAAGAACAACTTTCCTAACTGGCATGAAATAAAACGTGGCCATTTTTCTAACCCAAATAGAAGCTTAAACTTCTTCTCTCTCTCCCCTCTTAATGTCATGCCAATGCTACCCATTTTTCTACAAATGGAAGCTTGGAGAAGGTGATGAGGTGTAATCTTAAGAAGCCTCTTTTATAATTTTTCAAAATGATCATTTTGCCCCTACACGCCTGTTTGCTCCATTTAGGTTTATTTTAACTCCTTTTTTAGAACCTTCTTTTGCATCATAAAATTTAGATTCCTAATTAAATAAAATGCCTTTGGAATTACTCAAATCGAAGTTAAAACCTTCCCGAATGAATGAATCAAAGTTTGGGTCAACTGACACTTGAAAACATCCACCGGAGGGATTTTAACTGTCTTGGGACTTCCCATGGTTTTTAGGGCCTTTGCGAACCTCAGAGAACTCAAAAATTTCATTTAAAAAGCCCTCCTATGAGAATTCCAAAATTTGCTCAAAATGACGAAAATACCTTACGTTTTGTCAACCTTTCATTACATTTTGTTTCTTCATTCTAGCTCTATTTTTCTTTCTATCTAAGCCTAGGATTCTTATTTTTAGGAGTCTAGAATGCTTCCTAAATTTTTTGGGACCTTAACTAATACACAAAAGAGAGAGTTAAGGCATCTTCCTCCATTTTCAAGCCCTGATTTACCATAAAGGAGGAAAATTTGGCTAATGTGAGTGTTATGAAAGTTGATCTTCTCCTCTTCCTCTTTATTTTGGTTTGATTAGTTTTTTATTTAGTGAATTTTCATCCAAACCCTCAATATGAAATTTGGTGTTTTCTTATATAGATTTCAAAGCAAAAGGCTAGTTGTAATAGCTAATTTTTTAGAAACTAAATTGATAAAATGATATGAGAGCATTCTAAAGCAAAGAAAAGTAAGGCTAATTAAGAATAGGATGTTAATTAGAACATCTAATGAAGTGGTTAAGAAATTGAGGATAGCTCAAAATTGGAGCAAAAAAAGGCTAAACGAAGTAAATCGAAAGCCAGTGGCAAAATCATAATTTCAAGTAACTTTTTGAAAACTCAAATGAGGGAGCTTGAAATGGTAAAATTAAACTCACTAGGGTTCTCAGAGGCTTAGAAAATCATAGGAATCATTAGAATAGTTCAAACCCTTCTAGTGTACAATTTAGGTCATGGGTTGATCTAAACTTTGACTGGATGGTTCTATAAGATTTTAAATCCTATTAATTTGAAACCAAAGGTTTTTAATGAATTAAAAGATCTAAATTTTATGATGGAAAATATGGATCTCAAAAAAGAGTTAAAATGAACTCAAACGGTGAAGTCAAAGTAAAAGGGACATAGATGGAATTTTATAAAAGTCATAAATATCCCTCCCTTCCTTTTTATTCACGCCACCTCTATCTCCCTCTCTCCTCAACTGACTTATTTTGGCTTTGAAATAGAACTAGGCTAGTACTAAAATGTGAGAGGAAAGAAGGAGAAAAAAGAAGAAAAATTAAGGTTATAGGTATGTAAACATGGAGAATTTGCTACTTTTGCCTTTATAAATGATCTTTTCCTTTTTCTTCTCTCTCTTTCTATGGTTTTAGGATTTTGAATGATGGAATTTTATAGCTGGTTCCTTAGATGGAAGGAGGAGTTTGAAGACAACTTTAGGAGCATAAGAAAAACCATTTAGAAAGGAATTGATTAAGGTATGATTTCCTATGTAAAAAACTTATTTTTTTTAGTTCTTTCTTACTCTTATCATTTTGTCCTGAGCTAGAGCAATTTAGAGAGAGCTTGGTTTTGGCTTAAACTTGATAGGAAATGGGATTTTGAAGCATGGAGATTAATAAGGAACTAAAAGAATCAAATAGGAAGCTATTGGTTGCAAGTTATGGAACCTAGGGTGTTACTTGCACCTTAGGAAGTATGAAGTTTTGGGTTGATGTTTCAAATTATGTAAGAGTATAATTGAGATAAAAAAAGGCTAAGGAAGCTTCATAGGTGTTATTTCCTTAAAAGAATTGAGCAAAACTCCGCGGGTGACTCTCATTATAAATGTCTTGGCCAAGAACAATATGGGACACCTAGGGACATTTTTCTTTGATTCTAAGGTTAGAAATAGTCTAGATATAAATTATAAACACTGAAGAAAAATTAGGTTGAATTTAGAAACCTTATTTTGAAAAATGAAAGTTTAGGGTTCTATTATGCATAAAGAAACAACTTGATATTAGGCTCATTGAATTGAGTATGGGAGAATTTTAATGAGTTTAATTGGAGTTGTAACACCATATTTAACTAGATTTCCTTATCTATATCCTAGCTTCCTTCCATTAATCTCACAAGGTTTCCAAGAAAATGGTATTAAAACATTCAATTATTTTTGTGTTACGTCATAGATAAAATTTTTATTTCATATCCCGTGGACCATATGAACTCATCCATTTTGTTCTTCTATTTAATTACACACATACAACTCAAAACCATTTCAAAATGTGGTCCACAACTCGAGCTCATAATATATACACAAAATAATGGAAGGTTGCCTCAGGTTCACGTGCCAAGTTTCTGTCATGAATTTTGAAAAATCATAACTAATTTTAAAAAAATTGAAATCAAGCACACTATACCATTTTGCAAATTTATAGATGTCTACTTTATGTTAAAAATAAGTCCAAACCAATGCAGTAGCCTCAAGCCATTGGAAATTGATGGAATAGTACGTAAACTCAGTTGGTGCTACTGGTACTAACATAAAATTTTAAATTTTCATATCTCTCTGCTCAGATATCCAATTGGGGTGATCTTAGTGGCCACAAAAGCTTATCATGTCTAGTTTGTGCTTGTAAAATTTCATGAGCATTAGACACCATTTAGCACTCGAATGACGTAGGAGAAGAAATTGACCATATAAACACTAACCATACCAAAATAGTTGAAATTTGGCAACTTTGAAAATTCATAATTAATTCCATAGAGCTCCAAATAATCTAGTCTTTATGTGATGACCCTAACCCCTAATCACTGTAATTAAGGTAGATCACGTGATTAATAACTGTAAAGCAGGGTTACATGGCATTGAGACTAATTACATATTATGGAAATACAGGGAAATTTGAACCTTAATGGTGTCAGAGTCATCAATCACATAATTAATACCACTTACATGCCTCAGGGGAAAGCAAACATTCATTTATAAGCCTTGATTATATTACCTATCATTCCCACATCACATTTATCTTCTATTAATGTTTCTAAATCATCCCCTGAGGATACCATAAGAAAACCAAGAATTTATAGTCAATATAGGGATTTCGAGACATTAGTCGCGGCCAATTTCCATCTAGCCGCGGCCAATTCCCCTCGGCTTGACCCTTCGCACCGTTATCGCCGCGGCGAGTTGGACCTTAGCCGCGGCCAACCTACATGGCGCCGCGGAGAAGAAGCTTCCTGGAACTTCCCTCGCTCGCCTCTCGATATTGGCCGCGGCCAACTACTCCCTTAGCCGCGGCCAATTCCTCTCTGGAATGCCTGGCTCATTTTCGTAAAAGTTCGCCGCGGCCAATTCCTCAACTTACCGCGGCGAATTTCCCTCTGGACGACTCCCAGGTTAGCCTCTCGAAGTTAGCCGCGGCCAATTACATATTAACCGCAGCGAATTTCTCTCTGGTGCTCTCCCTGGGCAACTTCGCCACTATTGGCCGCGGCTAGTAATATTTTGGCCGCGGCCAACCACCTCCTGAACCTACAACTCTCAAAACCTTGCCTCATACTCTCCACTCTTCCTCCAATAACCCCCCCTAGGGTCACTCTACCATGAATTATGCAACTCCCATGGTGTTTATGCACCTTATTTACCCAGCTATCCTACCATCTCTAATTTGAAATTTAAGTATGAAATCCTACCCATCTAACTACCATATGTCAGTAATTACACATATTGATATTTCAAGAAATTATATAAGCTTCCAACAATTAACATTTCGTTAAGGTTCTATACATCACTAATTCAAGTCGACAATCTAAATATCAAAGGATTTCATTACTCAAAATGAATGTTGAGGTTCATACATCGATCAACAGCTAATGTAAAGCCTATATCTCATTAGTTACATTCCATGCTATCAAAATACATTCTCCTACACTTGGCAATGAAGATACATGATGATACTATACAAGACTTAACAAAATTAGAATCTACCCTATTCTACTCAGACCAAGTGTAGTTCCCCACACCGGGCCTCCGCTTATGGATGTTCATCCACTTGCTTACCCTTATCCTTACTCGAAGAACCTTCACCTGAAATGTTAATTCCATGAAACGGGGTGAGATATGAATCTCAGTAACCAAGACAATTCCATCATATACTCCATATTAATTCACATACATGCATAATTTCACATAAACACCAACAGTAGACCGTTCATAACAGTAAATGAAATAATTAGGCTATCATGATTACTATCACATACTAGCAATCATATTATCACATGTTAAAGGCCATTAACACCGGAGAGGCCCGTCCACGGCACCTACTCCTCATTAAGCACAACAGGGGCTCAGTGTATCTGGGGTTTGATCATAACCTGGTGCTCGATCGAAGCACATGCACGGGTGGCAGCCGCACCACAGCTCCACCATGGACTCACAAGGTCCAATCACAATTCAACAGATAGCCAACCAATTCATTCAACATTTCAAATCATTCATGTATAGCAAAATATGAAATTAACACAGATATATAAATGGAATTAATGTAAACCCGGTTACCTCACTTGTAGACACTTGCAACGATCACCAATGGTGCAGAAATCCCCCTATAACCATAGCATCATAGAATTACTACTCTAATTCATCATTAATAGTCATAATCAGTACCCAAGGAATTTAAAATGCTAATGACTACCCAAGAATCATTTACCCAGCCACAACAAGTCCCAATTTCGGATTTAAGTGTCATCTAACAGAAAACTCCACATTCCACCGAAAATCTCAAGCAATTTCGTGCAAAACTAACACCCATTTTCTAAATCAGCTATGGGGGTCTCAAATTAACCAATAAAGCATCAAAATAGAGGGTTTAAACTCACCCAAAGTCAGCCCTAAGCTCAACCTACGAATTTCATCAAGAAAACCCCCAAACACTTACATTTCAGATTTTGGGTAGGATGAAAATGCTCTAAATGAAAAACTAATCAGGCCAAATTAAAGGGAAAGATGAGGGGATTAAGTTGTATAACTATTACCTTGGCTGAATCTTGCTCTAAGTGTGAGAAAATGCAGAATTTTGGTCCCAAACCCTAGCCTCCTTCTCCACCTCCGAATTTGCCTCTTGAGTCTTATGTTTCAGCAAGTGAGAAAGTGGCTGGGGTATTAGGGTTTAAGTTGGGTTTTAGTTGGGTCAAGTATGGGTCATGGGCTGCTCCAAGATCCATTTTTATTTGGGCTTCAGATTTTTAAGTTTGTTGGGCCAGTTTAGAGGTGTTGGACTGCAAAATTTACTGGGCCAATTTTTACACTTAAGTTGCTGATGTTTAACTAGGTTTGGGCCAAGTTTGAAGAGCTCAAGAGCTTTAGGTCTGCACATAATCCATTAGGCCTCCATTAGCCTCTTCTCATGATCTATTAATTTAGGCCTAGATAGAATTTCTATCCCAATTAAATCTCAAACCCATATTAATAATTTATCTCTCTAAAGTCTCCATTCACTTAACTTGCCCAACGAGCCCATATTAATTACTCTTAATTAATTTTAATCCATGATTAATACCTTAATTAATTATGGGGTGTTACACTTTAGCTTCCCAAAAAGATCTGGATAAGATCTATATGCATTCTAAATTTCATGAGAAAATTCATTCATTTGTTCAGATTGAGCCATAGTGTTCCAAAATGGCTTTTTTTGTGCTTTCTAATGGTCTCAAATGGTCCAAATTTTCTCCCAAGGCTTTTATGCCCACTTGAGCACGTGGGAAAGCACCAAAATGTTCTACTAAACATGTATCAAAGGTGTACAAATCCAAATTTCACAAACTCACTCTCTCACCCCAAGGTATACACAAGATCATACAAACCTCATCTTGCCATTCAATGTCAAAAAGTGGCTACAACATTCATATGGCATCAAATCTCATATATACATCAAGTATCTATGAAATTATACATGTTCAAATGGTTATATAATATATTCATCATAGTATTATATCATATGCCATTAAAATGGTTACAAAGTGAATAAAATCATGTCAATCCTTTTCCTCCAAGCTTGGTGGCTCCCATTCCTTAGTTCACTTGGTCTACCTAGACATATTAGGCAATGAAGAGGAAGGAATGAGATTCAAGAAATCCTAATAGCTCTTCTCCTTTTCAACCATACATAAAGGATACAAATACAAGCCTAAAAATGCATGCATGGATATCATGGAGTGTAATATTTGGTTATTTGAAAATGAGAAAAAACGCGAGAAACGTAGCATATGATTTCTTTGTAAATGAACGAAATTCACCGGACACAAAAGGAAGTCCCCCAAACAGAGTGATTTGAGGTCCCAAAAAATTTATGTAGCATTCTAGACTTCTAAAAATGAGAATCGCAGGCTCAAACAGAAAGAAAAATGGAGCTAGAATGAAGAAATGAATTTGAACGAAAGGTTAATGAAACATAATGACATTTTTGCAATTTTGAGTAATTTTTGGAATTCTCATAAGAGGGCTTTTTAAATAAAAGTTTTGAGTTCTCCGAGGTTCTTAGAGGCCCTGAAAACCATGGAAAGTCCCATGATAGTTAAAACACCTCCGGTGGATATTTTCCAATGTCAGTTGACCCCAACTTTGATGGATTTATTTAAGAAGGTTTTAACTCTGATGTGAGTGATTTCAAAGGAATTTTATTAAATTGAGAATCTAAATTTCATAATGGAAAAGATGGTTCTCAAAAAGGAGCTAAAACAAATCGAAAACGAAAATGCCAAGACAAAGGGGCAAAATTGAAATTTTTAAAAAGTATTTCTTAAACCTACCCATATATATGAGGCACTCCATCTCCTCTTTCATTTAGCCACATTTGTTTCTGCCTTAAATCAGAGAAAGAACCCTAAGGGTGAGGCGCATAAGAAGGAAGAGAAAAGAAAGAGAAAAACAAGGAAGAAGTATAGATTTTCTTGGCTTTTTTCATGCTTTTTCTTTAGCAAACTTCTTCTTCTCCATTTCCCCTTCTTCCTTATGGTTTTATTGAAGTTTTTGGATCTGTTTTAAGGGAAGAATAGAGGGGAAAATTCGGATTTGAAGAGAGGAGGCCAAGGAAAGGAAGAAACAAGTAAGAAATCAAGGAAAAACAAGGTAAAATCTCCATCCTCTGGTAGCTACTTCTTCTCCCCTTTCTTCCTTGGTTCGTCTAACATATGGAGGTCCAAGAAGGCATGGATTTTAGGCTGAACCAAGGGTGAATTTTAGGAATTTAAGGGAGGAGAATAAGAATGTGCAAAGGAAATTAACTAAGAACTATTAGATTTCAAGATAGGGAGGCTAGGGTTTTGATGGCACCTTGAACTCTACCATGAACCCTAGCCATATTTTACGATGTTTAAGTGTTCATATAGGCTCCTGAGACACCAAGTGAGCTTCCTCCATGCTTCTCCCATCAAAGGAAGTAAAGAAACTCTAAAGGTGCGAAGAAGAAGCATAGCCTCGGCCTAAGACACTTAAGGCACCTAGGGGTAGTTTTAATTTGTTCCAAACTTATTTTTGAGTCATATATGATGGAAGAGGATGAAAGAAAGCCTTGAAAAAAATTTTAGAAGCCATAGATAGTGAGATGGTATCATAGGTTCTATATTATGGCTTAAAGAAGCAACACCTAGCTAGGCTCCTTGATTTAGTTGTGTGATGACTCCAAGAGATCTAAAAGGAGTCAAGAATCATAAATGAATGAAGAGAATAGAGCAAAGATTATGTTTCCATAGGGTTACTTTATTAAGTGCATTATGAAATCATAAAAGAGCCATATAAACCACTTAGCTTTTCTTGTGAATGTATGGCTTTAGAATTTGATTTAAGAGTATAATTGGCTTTCATATGATGTGTCTAGGCCAAGAGAAACCAATCCCACACCCTTGTGTATGTGAGGTCTAGGGAGAGGACTCAAGGCTCAAGGAAAAAGTGTGCTTGTGTGGTAAAGGTAGCTTTCTCTACTTTCTCTCATGCATGAATGTGTGCTTACCATATCTTTGAATGTGTGTATGTGTACTTTAAGCCATTAAAAGTGTTCTAGCATGTGCCTATGCTCTACGGTACCATGATGTTGCATTATGCTTTCAAATGATGTTTTATATGCTTACTTTGGTTTGCTTGAGTATGGAGAAGCCAATAACCCTCTAGCCATGGTAAAGATGAGCCAAGAACCCTTGAGAGTGGTTGAGACAAAGCCTAGTGTCTTCCAAGAGCAAGACATAGTTCAAAGCCTTTAAGAAAAGGGTGAGGCAAGTCCAAGAACCTTGAAGAGAATGAGTAAGGCTAATCTACTTGCTTGGCAAACCTATGTATGCTTTGTGTGACTTATTCAAATGCTAAGAATGCTTTTTGAATGATTTCACATTCCATTATGCCCATGCATGTATTTTTAAGACTTGTATTATATTCTTTATGTGTGATTGAAAGGGAGATGAGTTATTGGGATTCTTTGAATCTCATTCTCTCCTTTCCAATGTCTTAACATATTAGGTGGAGCAAATGAACAAGGTAATGGAAGCCACCAAGTTGGGAGATAAGAGATTGATATCAAAGTGTTTAGAATTGCCTAGTTTTGTCTCTTTTGTAGCCATACACATGGCATATGATGTAATCCTATAATGGAATTGTAATATAATCATTTGAATATATGTAATTACCTAAATGTTTGATGTATGTATGAGTTTTAGTGCCAAATGAATGGTAATGTGCATTTTGGGTAGTGAATGGCAATGTAAAACATGTGTAATCTTATGTATGGCATAATGTGAAATAGAGTTTTTAATTTTTGGGTTTATGCACCTTTGAGACAAGTTTAGAAGGATATTTTGGTACATTCCCATGTGCTCAAGTGGTCATGGTTGCCTTAGAACTCAAAATGGACTATTTGGATCCCTTATATGACACAAATTGAGTCATTTTGTAATCCAATGTCAAGATCTGACTAAATGAATGAATGTGATCTAGATTTATTTTTAGCATAAAGTAGACACCTGTAGCTTTCCTAAATGGTATAGTGTGCTTGATTTTGATTTTTTTTAATTAGTTATGATTTTTCAAAATTCAGCCACAAAATTTGGATTGGGTACCTGAGGCTGCACATTATGTTTTTGAGTATACCATCCATTTGCATGAGTTCTAGGCCACTTCTTGAGTTTGTTATGAGTTTTATTTGTGTATTTAAATGTGAGAACCAAATGGATGTCCATATAGCCCATGGAACACCGAATGAAAATTTACCTGTGACGTAATATAATTTAATTATATTTTTCTATGACTTTTTTCTTAAGGAATTCATGTGCTTTATGGAAATAAGCCTACATATGATATGAGATGAGTCATAGAATCATGGTGTTACATGGAGTGCATAATCATACATAGAACATTTCTTGCACTCAAGAAGTCACATAAAATATACATAGGCTTGCCAAACAAATGGTTTAGCCTCATCTATTCTTTTTAGGGATTTTAGACTTACCTTACCCATTTTCTTAAAGGGCTTTTGACTAAGCCTCACTCTTTAGAAACTTTTGGCTTTGTCGTATCCATTCTTGGAGACTTTTGGCTTATCCTCACCCTAGAAGCTAAGGAACTTTTGACTTCACCACACTCAAGCAAACCAAAACATGTTTATAAAGCATCACTCAAGTGCATAACAAAGCATCATGGTACTATGGCATATAGATACATGTTAAAACATCTTTCATAGCTTAAAACATGTACACACACAATCAAGACAAGATAAACACCCATTCATGCATGAGAAAAAGAAGAAAGAGCTACATTTGAAGCAAGAGTTCAACACTTTTTCCTTAGATATTCCTCTCCTTTTTCGGCCACACACTTGCAATGAGATGGGTTTTGGTTCTGTTGGCTTAACACATTAAATAAGACACAATTACATCACAAAAGTAAGCTCTAGCATCACCCACTCACTATGGAAGCTCACTTTATTCTATGGTTGCATAATGGTATCATATAAGACCTAATGAAGCAAGTGCTAGAATTCAAGGTCTTGGCTCCATTTTCTCCTTTCATCTAGATCTCTTGACCCCATTTAAGCCTCTTGGAGTCATCACAATTTCATTCCCAAGAGCCTAAACCTAAATTTCTTCTTTAAGCCTTATTATGGAGCATACATATCCATCACACAACCCACGGCTTCTTTGTGCCTAGGGAGAGTTTTAAAATCTTTCTATCCCTAGGCACAAAACCAAGCTCGACAGAGACATATGCTAGGTTTTAGACCAATGGAGCTAGCTTTATTTTCTTGAAGGAAATGACACATCTGAGGCTCAAAAATCCATATACACTCATAGACAATTAGAAGTATCACTAGAAAGCTTCATACATACTAAGGTGCAAAGGAAACCCTAGGTGTTGGAAGCTTAAAAACTAATAGTTCTTTTTAGAATTTCTTTGCATCTACTTGTTCCTCACCCTTAAAAACCTAGGTTTCATGCTTGGTTTGGGTCATATTTTTCTCCCTCTTATTTGTTCTACATAAGGCCAAAAATCACTCATGGTGGAGCAAGAAGAAAGAAGTAAGGAAAGCCATGAAAATACCTTGATTCTGTAGCCTTTTCAAGAGCTTTTTCCCTTGCATTCACTCCTCCTTGAAATTTTGAACTTCTCCCCTCTGAATAAGGCTCAAAACAGATCCAAATCATGCATCAAAACCACGAAAAGAAAGAGGAGAAGAAGGAGATCAAGTTCAATAAAGGAAGGAGCAAGAAATTCCTTGGTTTTCCTTACTTTTTCTTAGGTTTTTCTCCTCCCTTGAAGCTCCCTTTTGTGCACCACTTTTTACAGAACGTCTCCCTAGTCCTTGACAATATTTAGGTTGGCCAAATGTTAGGGAGAAGTTAGGCGCCACCTATATATAGTTAGAGATTTTTAAGGAGCATTTTAAAATACTAATTTTGTCCCTCATTCTTAGCTTTTTCATTTAAGGCTAATTTCAAATACTTTTCAAAAATCATCTTTTTTATCATAAAATTTAGGTTCTTTAACCTATAAATAGCCTTTGGAATTACTTAAATCGGGTCTAAAATCTTCCCGAACGAAAGGGTTAAAGTTCAGCGTCACTAATGTTCTAAAACAAGAACCAGAGGGGTTTTAACTATTCTAGGGGTTCTTATAGTTTTTAGGGCCTCTGAGAATTTCGAAAAACTTAATTTTTCTATTCAACGATCCCTCCTTTAAATTTTCTAAAAAGTTGCTCAAAATTACAAAAATACCACTGCATTTCATCCAAAATTTATTTAGCTATTTTGGCCTCGGTTTTTAGGCATCTTAAGCCTTGATTCCTCATTTTATAATATTTATAATTTTATGCAAATTTTATTTGGCCTTAACTGATTCATTTTAGGGGACTCTTTTTTATATCTGGCCTGTTTCTGTCATTTTTATGAAAATTGGGTGTTACAAGAGTCATATGACTTATAATGAGTGAGAAATTAGAACCAAGATAATGAATTATATGGGTTGTTTCATTTTGTTGCTAAATGGAACCATATAGAAATCTAAAGTTAGAGTTAACTTATGTAAGACTTATTTGAGTCTAATATGGTTCCATTGATATATTTATGCTCTGTTTGATATGTCTAGGCTAAACAAATAAATCTCCCCTCAAGTGCTTATGTGAGGTTGAGAGTGTGCCTTAAGAGGCCAAGGAAAAATTTTTTGCTTCTTTGAGTAGAGGTAGCTTTTCATCCATTATTGTATACTTATATTGATTGTTTAAGTGTCATTGATTGCTTGTGTGTGTATGGATTATGAATTATGCTTGTTGTTATTGGCTTAATGATTTTATGCACTTAGGTGACATTGAATGCATTGAAATTGGAATGGCTCTTAATGGGTGAGTTTGTGTGTCATACCATGTAAATTCTAACATCCTCTTACTCATTAACGGTGGATTACACATGTTACAAAGGAATTCCAAGAAAATACACTAAAAATAATGGATTTAATGGCGTTACGTCAAGATTAAAATTAAAATTTTAATTTGTGGACCCTGAAAACTTACCAACAATATTCTATAATTATTTTTCATTCATACAAGTCATAAATGTCTCCAAACATCACACAATTCATTGGTCGAGGAGCAAAACCCTAAAATTAACTCATTCACCTCGGATTTCATGGTGACAAATTTTTGGTGTAACTTTAAAAAATCATAACTAAATCTAGAAAAATTGAAATCAAACAACCATAGCTTTCCAGAAATATCTAGATGTCAAATTTAGACTAAAAATAATTCCAAGCCACGAAAATCTCATTTGGTCTATGTTTGACAATAGAAAAGGCACAAAGGTTAGAATGCCCAGAATTACTAACATAATTTACTGATATAAAATTTGAAAATTCACAATTAATTCTAAAAAAATCTAATTCATGAAAACTATACCAATTTGAAATTTTGTGGATGTTAGCTAGAGAGGAAAAATAGTTCTAGATCGATCCAAGGGCATTATGACCCTAAAACTTGATGGAATATTGATGGAGGTTTGACCATGCACCTAGAACAGAATAGAAATTTTAAAAATTCATATCTTCCTTTCTAGACATCCAAATGAGATGGTTCTAGTTGACACAGGTCACTGGGAAGGTCTAGTTTTTTCATATAAAATTTTATGACAATTGGACATCATTTGCCCTATGAGTGATAGAGATCAATTTTTGGACCAAATGAATAATACCATAGCCAAAACTAGAAAATTTGTCAACTTCAAAAATTTGTCAAAAATTCTATAGACCTCCAAATAATACCTACTTTAGTGTCCCAAAAATTTTTCAACAAGGCCTAGATGCATGCCATAGTTTAGACCAAGAAGAGCTCATTTCGATAGTTTGTGCTATAGCTCACCATTATGGTCATTTTTGCATCTTATAAGGCACCAACTTGGCCCAAATGGCTTTTCTTTGTGTTTGGCACCTCTTGGGCAAGTTTGAAAGCATAAATACAACTTATATGAACTGCCCAAGTGGTCCCAAGTTTCATGCATCTCATTTTGGTCATTTCACATCCAAGAATACATTAACACATACATGCCATTAAATGTCAAAATTTCTCATTTGCATTGATTTTGTGCCACAAATGGTCGATACACCATTCATACATAATATTTCATTTACTCAAAGGCTTATAACTCAAAAATAATATGTACAATTTCATTTTGACATTCATTTGCAAATACAACTACATAATTGACAAAGTGTAGCTTCTCAAAATCCTTAGCTCGTATTTCTTCCTTCTTGGACACCACCTAGACATATTAAGATGAATAAGGGAATGGGAGTGAAATGCATGGAATATCAATAACTCACACACCCATTCACACACACATTCATGGCATACATACATCAAAGGCACAAGTATGGAAAGTAATACAACCATAAAGCATACAAGATCACATTTCCATGCCACAATTTCACATCAATTCAATAATGAGCTTTAGGGACTTTTGGATTTACCTCACCCCATTTCTAGGACTTTTGGATTTGCCTCACTCTTGGCCTAGGGACTTTTGACTTGGCCTCACCCATTCAAGAGACTTTTGGCCTTGTCTCACCCATGCCATGAGACTTTTGGCATCACTTCACCCTTATGAGCCATTTTCCACAATAAATGTCATTCAAGAAAGCATATTGGCATTAATGCAATATTAAGACATCAAGTGGCATGTTCTCATATCATAAAAACACACACAAGCACACAATAACATATATACAACTAAGAATACAAAGAGAATGAGGTAGAGAGCTATCTTGGTATTTATGCAAGCTTTACTTTGTCTTACTCCTTCCCTTTTTTGAGTCCATAAGCACACCTAGGTGGGTTAGGATTCTCTTGGCCTAAACATCATAAATAGCACACAATTATACTCTTGAAACAAGCTAAGGCACTACACATACTTTTAAGAACACAATTAGTTCCATAGGTCACATAATGGTTCCATAAATGGCCTATTGAAGCAACCCTTATAATTCAAGTTCTAGGCTTTATTCTCTTCTTATTTCTAGGCCTCTTGACCTTATTTAAGGTCTTTGAAGCCATCTCATACTCACTTACAAGAGCTTAAACACATGTTACTTCATAAGGCTCTATTATGGAAACCCTTGCCCCATCTCCTAATCCAAGGCTTTTAAATTTTTTCTAAAGGTTCCTCCAACCTTCTACTATCATATGAAGTCCCAAACTAAGGCTAGAACAAATTAAAACACTTCCAAACCTATTTACCTAGTCTTGGCTGAAACATAGAGGAGGAAGAAGGTTCATGGAGCTTTTGATTTTTTTCTTGATGGGAGAGCCATTTGGGAGGCTTCTTAAAGGTCTTAGGAGCTCAATTAAATACTTACATAACCTAGGAAATTCATGTATCATAATAGATTTTACAAATCCTTCAAGAATCTTACACTTTGCTAACTTGAATTCCATTAGTTTTTCTTTCAAATTCTTGGCATATTCTACTTTTCCATGGTCTAAAACCCTAGTTCCTCTCTTTTTTTGGGGCAAAAAATCCTCCCCTCCCTTGGTTCTGGTTTGGGCCAAAAATCACACAAAAAGGAACAAGAAGAAGAAGCAACAAGAATAGGAAACTACCTTAGATTCAAGCTTGCTTTCAAGAGCTTTTCTTCTTGGTTTATTTCTCCTCAAGCAATTCAAACCATCCCCCCTTGTTTTGGACTCAAAATAGAAACAAAAAACTTAACAAAACTATAGAAAGAAAGCTTGGAGGGAGAAGAACAAAATTGGAAGAAGAAGAAGCATAAAATTCCTTGAATTTGCCTACCTTTCTTAGCTTTTCTTCCTCCAAATTTCTCCTCTTCTTGTGTGCCACTTTTGGATGAGTTCTCCCCGTACTTTTGATAAAATAAAGTCAGCCTAAGAAGGGAGGAGTATGGCGTGAATAATATAGAAGTTTCAAGAAGCGACTTTTCTAAAAAATTCTAGTTTTGCCCTTCCGTTGTGGTATTTTTGTTTTAGCTCTTTTCTAAGAACCATCTTTTTCAATCATAAAATTTAGGTTCCTAATTTAATAAAATGCCTTTGGAATCACTCAATTTGGAGCTAAAACCTTCCCAAATGAATTCGTTAAAGTTTGGGTTCACCGTCATTGGAAAAAATACACTGGAGGGGCTTTAACTGTCCCGAGGCTTCCCATAGTTTTTAAGGCCTCTGAGAAACTTGGACAACTTACATTTTCCATTTAAAAAGCCCTTTTATGAGTTTTTCCAAAAATTACACATATTTATGAAAATGCCACTACGTTTCGTCAATTTTGTAAAAATTTTACTTCATTGTCCTAGCTCGTTTTTCTTTCTGTTTGAGTCTAGAATTATTATTTTTAGGAGTCTAGGATACTATCCAAATTTTTTGGGACATTATCTAGCTCATTTTAGGGGACTTACTCTTATACAGCTCATTTTGTCATTTTACGAAATTTATCGTTCGTTATATTGTGCCCAAAGTCCTTTGATTTGGGTGAGATTGTACCAAAAGTCTCTTGATTTAGGTGAGATGAAGCTAAAAGTCTCAAATAGTTAGGTGAGACTAAACCAAAAGTCCCTAAAGCTTATTTTCACCTTGATGGATCCATATGATTTCATGTATATGATTATGTTTGACAATTGGATGTCCATAATGCATACTTACTCTCTTTGATGTAATGTTTAGTTTTCTTGAAAACATTAGAAATAGACCAGTTATAAAAGGAAGTCCCCTAAATAGAAAGATTTGAGGCTAAATAAAATTAGGAGAGAATTTTAAATAATGAAAAATGAGGATCTAATGGTTAAGATGCCAACAAATTGGAGTCAGAGTAGCTAAATAAAATCAGACGAAAGGTAGTGGCATTTTTGTAATTTTGGACATTTTTTAGAAAACTCAAAAGAGGGATCTTTATATAGAAAAACTAAGTTTCTTAGGATTCTTAATGGCCCTAAAAATCATAGGAACTTCTAGAATGGTTCAAAACCCTTTAGTTTACGTTTTGAAAAAATCGGTTAACCTAAATTTTGACTGGTTTAGTCGGGAAAGTTTTAAATTCAAAGTGAGTGAAACCAAAGGCATTTTGTAAGTTAGAAAACTTAAATTTTATGATGGAAAAGATAGTTCTTAAAATGGAGTTAAAATGAACCCAAATAGAAGGAACTAAGAAAGAGAATAAAATTGGAAATTTGAAAAAAACTTTAAATGAGCCCCTTGCCTTTATATTCAACGTCCCACTCCTTCTCCTCATTCTAATCGACCTAAGTTCTATCCAAAACAAAGGAGAGCTCAGCCAAGAAGGGAGCACAAGAGGAAGGGAAAAAGGAAAAGGAAAAGCCTAGGAAAAAGGTAACAAAAGTATGGAATCTCATGTTCCTTCCTTCATTAAACTTGTTTTCCTCCATCTCCTCTTTCTTCCTATGGTTTTAGTATTGGATTTGGGAATGTTTTGGGACTTGTTCAGTAAGGGAAGGTTAGAATTTGAAAGAGAAGCTTAAAGCAAGCGGAAGAGCTTCTAAAAAGCTTTGAAACTAAGGTATGAATCATGACTTTTGTTGCTTCTCTTTTATTGTTCTTCAAGTGGGGGGAGTGAGTTCTGACCAAAACCAAGCAAGGAAAAGGGTTTTAGAGTGGAAATTCAGGATATGCAATTGGAATTGAAAAAGAAGCATTAGAATTAAAGTTATAAAACCTATGAATTTAGTTGCACCTTGGCAAATATGAAGCTTTCTAGTGGTAATTTTCGTTGTCTAAGAGTGTGTATGGGTTTTCAAGAAACTTAGGAAGCCTTACATGTACCAACTCCTTAAAAAAAAGTTGCAAAAGACCATGGGTCCAATTGCTCCCTCATGTCTTGGCCAAGACCATTCCATACATCTAAGGAGAGTTTTAATTTCTTTTAAGGCTAGAAAAAGACTAAATATGATAGAGGAATATCAAAAGAAGCCTTGAAATAAATTTAGGAAGCATGGCTTATGAGATGGAGGTGTAGGCTCCATTTTAAGATATAAAGAAGCAACTTGTGATGACTCCAAGGAGTCTAAATGGAGTCAAAAGACCTAGATAGAAGGAGAAATTAGAGCCAAAATCATGAATTCTAATAGTTGCTTCATTGTGTCTTATATGGAACCATAATTGTGTCTTAGAATAAAGTAGCCTTACATAGAGTTTGTGATAAGCTAGAGCTTGTTCCAATTATTGAACTATGTCCCATTTGATATGTCTAGGCCAAGAGAATCAAGTGCCACCTAGTTACAAGTGCTTGGCTGAAAAGGGAAAGAAGAAACAAAGGAAAAAGTAAGTGAATCTTGTTTCAAGGTAGTTTTCTAACTTTTTCACAAGTATTACTCAGATGTTTACTTGTCTTTTAGTGCTTGTGTGTATGTTTGATCTATGAGAAATGTTTCTAGCCATTACTTATATATTATGGCACCATTATGCTTTCTTGAAATGTGTTTATGAATTCAAAGTGGCTTGAATGGGTTTGGTTATGCCAAAAGTCTATTAGCATGGGTGAGGATGAGCCAAAAGTTCCTAGGAATAGGTGAGACAAAGCCAAAAGTCTCAAGAAGAGTGAGGCTAAGTTAAAAGTCTCTTGAAAGTGGGTAACACGAATCCAAAAGTAGCAAAAAAGTTGAGCCAGGCTAGATCAATGCCCTTGAGAGTCTATGTTTGATATGTATGAGTTTATATTACAAGAAAAATAATTTATGTATATTCACTAGTAGCTTGAATATCATACATGCATTCTTTGAAATATATATGCATCCATTATGTATGTTTGAAAGGGTTAAAAGATATTAGGATTCTTTGAATCTCACTCTTTCTCCACATATGTTTAACCATGTCTAGGTGAGCCAAGTGGATCAAGAAATGGAGGCCAACAACCTTGAGAAGCAAGGCTTTAATAAAGGGATAGAGAAATAGGCTTTTTAATAGCATTTTGATGTCAAGAATTGTAACTATGTGATGTATATATGATGTAGACCTTTGAACATGTTCAAATGTATGTAAGTATGATGTATGTATCCATTCTGGAACCAAATGAATGAATACATGAGTTTTTGCCACCCATGTGCCTTTATGTGTATGTGTATAAATGCAAGTGGCAAGGTGAGAATGAGCTCCATGATTATTTGAACCATTTGGCATGCTCTTATATGTTGTTATTATGCTTTTGGATGTGTCCAAGTGATTATGAAATGTTAGGAAAGTCATTTGGTGCCTTATGATACCATTATGGACTTCAAAATTGACTAATTCTTGAGCTGAACCAATGTTTAACCAAACAAATAAGTTTTTTCATGAAATTTGGCCAAAAAATAGGTCTCATCTAGAACTTTTCACAGAGCTAAAGAGCACTTAATTTGAAGTTTTAGAGAATTTATTATGATTTTTCAAAATGGCTAAATTATGTAGAATTGGTAAGTGTACTATTCATATGGTCAATTTGCTTCTCTATCACTCGTGGGTCAAATGAAGTCTAATGCTTATGAAATTTTACCTGCATAAAATAGACATTATAATCTTTCCATAGCCATTGAGAGTATCTCATTTGGAGCTCTGTAGAGGGAGTACCAAATTTTTAACGTTTCAGGTCCTAGAGCTATATGAGAACAAACTTGAGTTACCGTTCTATTGCTTTTTTTGGGCTACTTGCTTCTTTCTTGGTCAAGAACTATTTTTAGTTATTAGTAACATCTAGAGCTTTCTAGAAAGTTAACATATGCATGATTTTAATTTTTCTAAAATTAGTTATAAATTTTCAAAATTCATATAAAAAATCTATGATAATAAACCTAAGAGTAAATCTGGTTCTTCTTGAAATTTGGTTCTAAATCTGTGATTTATGAGATGAGTTGTGATGGTTATGATTTGAATGGATATGTTATGGATGGAAAATGATATGGATAAGCTCACATGGTCCCTAAAGTATAAAACAAATTAATTGAGCTTTCTGTTACGCAATTACTCATCCAAAAAAATGTCTTACTCTTGCAAATGTGTACCAACATGCCAAATATGTGTTGAGATAGTCTATTTGACAATTGTGTAAGGGCTAGGAGGTTAAGGTATTACATTTGACATGAAAATATGCCTTGTAATTGTGCTTGAAGGTTGAATGAGCAATTGTGATTCATAGAATCTCACTCTTCTCCATATCATTTCTAACTATGTATAAGAAACTTACAAGGAAGAAAAGGTGGAGACCAAAGAGCATAAATGGCTATAATTTGACAATAGTTTAGAATTTTGTATATTTTGTTGCACATGAGAGGATGTATATGATTATTTTGTGATGTAACCATTCCCACAAATGTAAAACTATAGGATTATGATGTAAATGTTATTTTTGAATGTAAATATGCAAGTTTATGCAAATTAACCATGTGATTGTCATGAAATTCATATATGTTATGGCAAGTGGAATAGTGAAATTGAGTTGCTTGATACTTATGACATGAAAAACTAGTCATATATTCTACATTTTACATTTGGAACGTGCTCAAGTGGTCTCATGAGTTGAAGGGGTCCATTTTGAACCATTTGGATCCAAAAATATACACCACTTTGAGCCATCTTCTACACCAAAGTCAAAACTTGACCAAATGAGCGAATTTTTAGATGACATTTGGTAGGTATTTAGATCTCATTTAGATCTTTTCATAGAGTGAAAGAATACAATTTTTTAGACTCCATAAAATTTATGATGATTTTCTAAAGTTGGCTAAAAATTGCAAAAATTACTAGGCACTGTTCATATAGTAAGATTTGGACTTTTGTATATTTAAAGAGGCAAATGAACTCCAATGCTCATGAAATTTTACAAGGATATAGTTGACATTATAATCTTTCCATAGACACTAATTTTTCATAAAATAGAGCTATGTAGGTAAAGATATACATGTTCAAAATTCTGGTTCTGATATATGTTTATGAACAATAGTAGTTATTGTTCCATTGGATTTTCATGGCCTAAATGAACCATTTTTGGCTTGAAATTTTTATAGTATGTAGTTCATGTCTTAATCATTTCATAGATACCTAATTTTCATAAATCAGAATTTTATAGCCCAAGATATAAATTTTTGAAATTGGTGTTTAAGTGTGAAAGTGTGTGAAAGTAGGAGTTTGAAGCATATGGCTTAAGATTCAAAAATTATGCTTCTATTTATGATATTCCTTGTTGAATAAACTCTTTTAGCATGAATCTTGGGATTTATATGATAAAGTTATGTAATTATGCTCATTTTTGGAAATTGAGCCTTTAATGTCAGCATTTTTCGCTGCTAAAAGTAGTAAAGATAAGAAATTGATACTATGGGCATATTATAATATAAAATATGTGCTTGTTCTTTGATGGCATGACACTAGTGGGAGTATTGGGTAAGTATTCCCCTTCATTTTGTGATGTATATGTGTTTAAATTTGATCATTTTGGTTGATTTTTGGTATATGGCTATCACATGTGCGAAAATTCAAGAGGAAATGATGACTTGTGTTAGCTTGGTCAAGTGAGCTTAAATTAGTGCTTTGAAACTCTTTAGAGCTTGGAAATTCATTAGGTAAGTGTTTCCCTTCATTTTGTAATGTCAACGTGTTGAGATTTCACTATATGAACTGATTTTTGGTATATAGGTTGTGCATATGTACAAAAATTCAACTATGTGAGGTGACCCATTAGTTGTTCTTGGTTGTTAAAGCTTCAATTAGTATCTTTAACTCTTTGGATGATTGGATGAGTGTTTTCTACTTGATTCTTAGTGAAATTGATAGATGGGTATGTGATACCTTGGTTATTGATGGGTGTATAATGGTTATTCATGCTTGTCTTAAGCTTGTTGGCCTTTTGAGATATGTTAGTAGTCAGAGGAAGAGAAATTAGGCTTCATTAGTGTAATCAGGGGTTATTCCATTCATATTGGTTCAATTAAGCTTGTTTGCTTGCCTATACATTCATGTGTTTTTATTGTATTACCATATGAAATTTGACTACTTGATTATTATGTCCATCGTGAATTTAATTATGGTTTGATAGTTGTTGGTTGTTGAAGGGGGCCTTGCTATGCCTATACAACTTTGTTATGCTTGTTACAGACCTTGCTATGATCTTTAGCTATTGGCTAATTAATTTTTGTATCTATCGCAATAATGGTAATGTTATAAAACCTTGTTTTATATGAATGATAGAATATGGCATGTTTTGTGTTTTATGTGTGGCAATAATCTTGATTACTTTTACATGAATGTGAATGAATTGCTTATCTGGTTACTGAAATTTTATCTCAACCTAGTTATGGACTAACATTTTTAGGGATAGGACTTTTTAGTCACAAGGAGAATGTAATATTCGGTTTTTCATAAACTAAACTGAAATCGATATTGTGATATAAGAGGACCTTAAAGAAAAGAAAATTAAGACCAATTAAGGGTAGGATGCTAATTAGATCATCTAAAACTATGAGTAGGAAACTAAATCAGAGCCAAAATGGCAAAATAGAAGAACCAAAAACACAGTGGCAAAATTGTAATTTAGGGTAACATTTTGAAAACTTAAAGAAGGGAGCTTTAAATGAAAAAATTGAGTTTTTTGGGGTTCTCAGAGGCCTTAAAAACTATAGGAACCCTTAGAATGATTAAAACCCCTTCGGTGTACATTTTAGGTCACCGATTGACCAAACCTTTGATCGAATAGTTTAGTAAGGTTTTAAATCTAATTTGGCTGAAGTCAAAGGTATTTTATGAATTAGAAGACCTGAATTTTATGATGAAAAAGATGGTTCTAAAAAAGAAGTTAAAATGATCTCAAATGAAGGAAACAAAGTTTAAAGGCAAAGTTGGAATATTAAAAAATTATAAAACCTTAGCTCCTTCATATAAATAGCCCTTTCACCTTCTTCTCATTCATTTGCATGAAATTTTCAATTCTTAAACAAACCCAAAGGACACCCTAAATAGCACCAAAACTCAGGAGAGATTGAAGCCACCTAAGGTAAGGAAACTTAAGGAATTTGCCTATAATGTTCTTCTTGGCTAGTTTCCATTCTTTCTCCACTTCTTCTCCATGGTTTTGACATCTTAAAGGAAGGTGTTTTAAATTTGAACTCATAGAAAAAAGGGCTTTTAACAAGGAACCAAACACACCAAATTAACCATCATGAAAAGCCATTTCATTTGATATATATTTTGGTATGGAAGATTGCTTCTCCTTGTCTCTCCATCATCCTATAGGTTCAGCCACTATGGGAGGAACATGGGAGGGGTTGGTTTTTCATTGAATCATGATAGGAATTAAGGTTTTAGAATAAGGAGATTAAGATTTTGCCATTAGAACCAAGTAAGAAGCCATGGAATGCATAATTTGGAAATTAGGGTTTTGGTTGCACCTAGCAATTTATAAAGCTTTCTAATGATGATTTAACTTATGTAAGAGTATGTTTGGGTTCTTAAGAGACCTAGGAAGCTTCATGGATGCCAATTTCCTAAGAGAAATGAATGAAACTCCCTTGGTGCCTCCCTTAAGCATAGTCTTGATAAGCTCTATTCCAAGTACCTAGGGAGAGTTTTCTTTGATTCTAAGGTTATAAATGGTCTAGATATAAATAATAAATACCAAAGGTGTTGGAGATTGTACCCTAGGCCAATCATTATATTGCGAGCATTATTTTTATACAAAATAAGAGTTTTCTTTTTATTACATTATTGTATTATTTGCATGTTTATATATAATAATATCCATGGATAAATCATTTTTTGAATTATCCAAAATGTCCCTAATCAATCATCCTTGTGGAAACAACAATGAATTAAGATTAATATGATTTTGATTGATTAAGTGTTAATCATGTATGATGATATGAATCAAAATCATAGGCGTGCGTTAGAGAACAGGACGCTGGATAAACCTATCATGAGATAAGCTACATGGATTAGGTCATAAGTTTATCTCATATATAACTGTGTCATTGATCCTTTGGACCTGAGATCACCATAGATTCCTACATGAAGGATATTGTACTTTGGCATAGTCTAATGTCATCTTTGACTGGGTGATTATAAAGACTATGATAAGAAATAATGGAATCCATGCAGAGGAAGATGAGTGGTCAAAATGGAATTTGTCCCTCTAATTAATAGAGAGATATCTCTAGGCCCCTCGATGAGTGTGACTGAGAAATGCAAGGCCATGCTCAGATGGAAAGGGTTCCATCTTATATCAGTCTGCTCGAAGATCGAGAAAGTTATGATCGAGCAAGTTGAGAATGACATTTCCATGCCTCATACTCGATCTAGATATCGTGTGACAAAAGGGATATGATAGGGTTATAAGATAGGTTGCATTGGATCACTGATTCCGTATGATTTAGGTAATCATAATGTCTTGCTAGAGGCTACTTGTGATTTGTGGGTCAAATAGTGCAGTTAGCCCACTGTAACAACCAAGAAAAAGAAAGAAGAAGAAAAGAAAAGAGAAAAGAAAAGGGAAAGAAAAGAAAAGCTGAAAATTTTTAGAAGCTGAAAATTTTCTAAGTCTGTTAGCTACAGCCTAGCTATAGCGAATGTACCTGTTCGCTATAGCGAGAAATGGTCTAGCTATAGCGAGACTGCCTTCTAGCTATAGCGAGAATGCTTCTAGCTATAGTGAGTTTGGGCACCCCATACAAAAACCAGGGAGTTGCTCGCCGTAGTGCACGCTATAGCGAAGGCAGGGGTCTGGGACTTATTCGAGCTCGCCGTAGCAAGGGTTATGGCTCGCTATAGCGAGGGTTAGTCCGGAAAAGCATGCAAAAAGAGGATTTGACTTCTTAAAGCATCCCAACTCCTTCTTTCACTCTGTAACCGACTTGAGCTCACTCTAAGATAGAAAAAAGGGTAGAGGAGAGAGAGAGAAGCCTAAAGGAGGAAGGAAGAATAAGAAAGGTAAGGATTTCCATGGCTTTTCTCTTAGCATGTTGTTCTTCTCTCCTTACCCTCTCTTCCTATGGTTTTGGTAGTTAAAGTAGCCATGTTTTGAGCTTGGTTCAGAGGAGGGAGAGTAGAAAACCCCTCTTGAAGAGTCTAAGACTCACATATGCTTAGTCCTTCCTTGCTTCCTTTCTTGAGAGCTTGAGAGAGGAAGGAGAATTGGTGAGCTTCTAGTGAGAGAAAGAAACCCCTAGCTTCATATGCTTAGTAGGGTTACTAGAAAGAAATCCCTAGTTTCATGAATAAAGTATTAAGAGTGTAATTCCATGTTCTTGTGTGTTTAGGCTCAAGCGAAGCACTCCCATCTAATGATGATAGTGAAACCCACAAGGGAGGAGACAAATTGAAAGGGAAAGTTGTGAATAACTAATAAGGTAGCTCTCTCCACCTTCTCTCATGCATAATTGTGTGCTTACATTGTCTTACTTGTGTGTATGTACGATTTGAGCCATGAGAAATATGTTAGCATGATGATACCTTATGAATTTAAATGATGTTTTGGGTGATTGTTTTGGTTTGCTTGAGTATGGAAAAGCCAATAACCCTCTAGCCATGGAGAGGATGAACCAAAATCCCTCAAGTTGGTTAAGACAAAGTAAAGAGTCTCCCAAAAGTGAGGTTGACTCCCAAAGAGTAAGGGTTGAGTCTAAGAACCTCTTAAGAATGGGTGAGGCAAGTCCAAAATCCCCAAGTGAGTGGGTGAGGCTAATCCATGTACTTGGCAAGCTTTTATATATTATTTATGGCCTACTCACATGTTGAGAATGCTCTTTCTTTTATGCATGGCCAATTCAAATGTTGCAAATGCTTTTCTTATAATTTTATATGCTAACATGCCATGCATACATTGTGAGACTTGTTTGCATGCTTTGTGTGTATGATTGAATGAGAGATGAGCTATTGAGATTCTTTGAATCTCACTCCTCCTCTCCACCATCCAAACATGCTAGGTGGACCAAGTGAGGCAAGAGATGGGAGCCACCAAGCTTGAAGCTAGGGAGATTGGTGAAGAAAGTATAAAGAGCCTTTTTGTTACTATCTTGTAGTTAAGTCAAGGATGTACTCTAATGATGTATATGATGTATCAAGTCTAAATACTTGTAAATGAATGTATATAACATGTATGTATGAGAATTAGAACCATCTTGAGGGATGTAGCAAGCTTTCGGTATGAATAGTAAGATTTTGCCATTATGTACAAGGTGTATGTGTTGGTGTGGGAGAGTGAGTTTTGCATATCTGGGTTGTTAGACACTTGAATCATGTTTAATAGCCTATGTGGATGCATTCCTACGTGCTCATAGAGTTTTAGAGGTAGAAGAGGCAAAATTTGAACCCTTAAAGCCTCATTTAACACATAAATTGGGTCATTTTGCACATGATGTCAAAGTCTGGCCAAATGACCTCTTCTTGCCTTGAAATTTGGCATGTGACTAGATCTTGTTTAGAGCTTTTTGGGAATATAAAGATCAAGTCATTTGGAGGTCTATAGAATTTTCTACGATTTTTCAAAGTTGGTACCAGAAATTCGGATTTCCACATGCACTTTTCATTTGGTCAGTTGGGAAACGGTGTCGTCTGAGGGGCAAACGTGGTCCAATGACTACGAAATTTTATAGACAGAAACTAAATAGTCACAGAGACTTATAAAAAGTGGAAGCACCTCATTTGGAGGTCTAGAGAGGAAGATATGTAATTTCGAAGTTCCAGCCCAGAATCAATCATTTTACCAGACCCGAGGTACTGTTTCATCGGTTTCCGGGAGTTTAGGTAGATGAACTGATCTGGAGATATTTTTTCTCTCTATTTAACATCCACATATTTCCATAGTGTTATCAATTTTGAGCATTGGATTTTTGTGGAATTAGTTAGACGTTTTTGAAGTCCATATCAGGAAACTGTGACAGTAGCAGGAACCCCTCTGACCTTTAGATAATTTTGCGTGTCAAACACGTTATGTGTGGGATTTTATGACTTGCATATATTTTTCCCATGAAGTAGACAGTCTAAGTTTTCCATAATGACTAAGAGTGCATGTTTCCTATTTTTCTAGATTTACTTATGAATTTCCAAACTTTGCCCAGAAAATGGAGCCAAGTCTGGCCAAGGAAGAATATGCATGTTCCATGGTTCTTTTCGGTTTCCATGGATTCTAAGCATGTTTTTGAGATTGAAATGAGTTGTAATGGTGTAATTAAATGTGAGGATGCATAGAATGAGCTCACTCGGTCCATGTGACACGGAAATGCATTCTAACCATGCCATAATGTTTAAGAAAGTGTGAGCATCTAAGGAAAGGAGATCTCACTTTAGTCTTCCTAGGTGCATATGAGTAGATAAGTCATGTAGAGCATGAGCATAAAATGAAGGTGTTACATTCTTATTTCCTCTTCACATGAGTTGTTTAATTATTCCCATGTCAGCTTTGCATGCTTCTTTGCTCCCTTTTGTATCACGTATTCAGCCCTTGCCCAGCTCATTTTTTATGCCTCACGTGGTTCTCATCCCCCTTGCCACGTACTACTTTTGCTTTTATTCTCAGCTTTTTTTTATTCCTTGAAAACTATAGCCTCTTCCTTCTCAAACCAGAACCCACATTCTTCCACGTAGCTGCCTTTATATTGTTTCCACATACTTTCCACGTTATTTCTTCTTTTGTCTACCCAAGCTTCCATGTGATTCAGCTCACGTTATTTTTACGTTGTTTCATCCACCCAAGTTTGAGCTTGCTTCTTCTCTACCATTCACGTGCTCTGCTGCTTCATTCATTCGTGTTGCTCTAGTAGCTTTTCTCTTCGCATTTTTGGCATCTTTTCTTCTTCCACATCTTGCTCACGTGGTCCGCAGCTGATGGGTGTAACGTTAGAGCTAAACTGTGGCTGCTTCTAGCTTCTTTCTTCTTTGTTTCAACTGGTTCTTCATCTGCCCATAGCTTTTCTTCATGTTTCATATTTGCTCATTAACTCGTGCTGTTGTTCCACGTAAAACCCGTGGCTCATGTAGCTTCTTGTAAGTGTTGTAGCCCGTGGCAATCCACGCCATACCCAGCTCGACTTTTTATTCCTCAAAAGCTTCTTCTTCTCTCAAATGCATGTCCTGAGCTTGCTCTCCTCCCATCATGTTCTGCATGTATGTGTACGTTCTACATGTATGTGTTTAGCAACCCTTCGTATTGCTTCTCCTCTGTTCTGCTCATATTTCTCTCCCTCAAACCAGTGGTTTACTTTGTTCTTCAACTTCTTCCCATGTGCATCAGCCAAGCTTCCACGAGAGAAAATGCTTGAGTATGTTGCTACGTGTTATCCACTTACTACTGGCTATGTCTGTTGCCAGTTCAGGTTTCTTTATGCTTAAGAGCACCTGTATTTTCCTGGGTTCCTTTACTGATTTACTCTTTATAATGTCAAGAGGGTCTACCTTTTTCTCATACTCTTACTCTGTTCTTAGCTAGACCATCCCTTGCTAAGAAGGATTTTATTTCACATAATCCCAGGAATTTCATTCTATGGTGCTCTCGGCTTACATTCTCTCTCTATGTAACATGAGGCTCGCCTTTTGAAGTGGTCTCTAGCTCTCTCGAGCTTTTATGAGGGTATGAAGGCATTAGCTGCTTATCTCAGTGTATTTCTACGTTCAAATCAGAGCTGGGCTTTCTTTCTATTCAGCCTCTCTAGCCTCATCCCCAGGAGCATAGCATACTATTTCAGGGTTCTACCAACTCAATCCAGAACATGTACTCTCAATGTCCGGATTCTATCTTATTGAGAACTCATGCTCTACCGGGTGCTCTAATCATGCATATGCCTTGACCCCTGCATTCTCATATTAGGGAGCTCGTCTAACTAACTATTGAACTCCTATCTGTTTACCTTTCTGGGTTTAGCTTACTCATCTTATCCTGTCTAAAGTGAGGACATCTTTTCTGTAGCTAGTTTCTTAGCTCTTCCTCGCTTCTTTATCACTATGCTTTATGCCTCAAAGGGATCTATCTGGGGAAATTACTAACCCCTACTAGGTGGTTTCCCCTAACTCAAGGTGTCTCCTCTTTTCTTTTTCGATCCAGGGAGGACTTTCATTAAGCCTTTCATTTACATATCTCACCTGGAACGATGCTACTGGTCATGTCTCCTAGGCTTTAACTTACACTCAGCTTGGCTTTTGTCACACAGAGCTCCTAATGTATCATTACTCAGTCAGTTTCCCGCTGTCGAGCTTTTGTCCCTTCTGAGCTTCGAGGGCTTGGTTACCCATCCTTTGCTCAGGAAAAGCGCATGTTGGAAGGGGAGCTTTACCCCCTACTTATATGCACTAGCCACCTCATCGGACCTGTAGCTTACTAGCTATTCTCCTTCTCTTCTGAGTCTCTACTGCTGGGTTACTTATATTTGCCTATAGGTGTTACTAATGAGGTACACCTTTCTAGGCCACTCGCTATATGCCGCACTACTAGTAGGCTTATCTTATGTTATTTCACGACTATACTAATATTCTATCATTCAGTGTCTCACAGTGTAGTACCTAAGGTTGGAGTTAATGCCTTAAAGGCGAGTCTCGATAACCTTTCATTCCTGTGTCTAACTTTCTCTATAATGAGCTCCTTTCTCAAGCTTATTTATTAGGCCCACGCATTTCTTGTTAATCTTTCGTAACTCTATTCAATACCTTTTCTTTACTTAGCTAGGAGTTCTTGCTTCCTGTGGGTCGTCGGACCCCTTATCAACTCCTTTCTCAAATTAGCCAGAAAATGACCAACAAGGCATTCATGAGGCCTTTCGCCATGGCTACACCTCATTCGCCGCAGCTGATTTGCCTTGGGTTCATGTTCAACTTCTTTAATGGCCGCGGCAAGAAACTATCTGAATTGGCTCGCTGCTATCTAGAATGATTGGTTACGGCTAACGGCTTTTAATTGGCTTACTTTTATAGGGATCGGATTTTCACCTTTAGTTGCCAACCCGAGCCTCACTGCCCTATCAAGTTAAAGGGTTTCTACTTCGTGCTTTGTTCATGCATAGCTAGCTATCATCGCCTCTGGGCTATTGGGGCTCTAGGGTGTAGCTTATAACTCAAGCTCTAGCTGAGGGCATTAGCCTTTTGGGCTCTGGAATTCATCTAGACAATTGGGTATTGTGGTTAGGGGGTGACTCTTTTCTCATTTCCCCTCAAAACAGGTCCTGTGCAGCTGCAGTCTCATTTTATACCACGCTGCATCACTACTTGTCTTTGCATTAAGCAGGATATCTGGGAATGGTCTGAGTCTAACTATCAGGGAAGATTCGACCTCACATACTCTCTGTAGCAAGCCTCTCTCTATCCTCGAGATCATTTCATTGTTTATGTATAGGGCTTGCCATTGATCTCGGCGAGCTATCATATCTCATCAAGCTCTAGCCGTTGGATCCCTTAGTTCTGCTCAAGCTTAGCTCTGCTCAAGCTATTCAAGAGGCCCCTCTTTCCTGGTGTTCACTACCCTATCAAGTTAAAGGGTTTCTACTTCGTGCTTTGTTCATGCATAGCTAGCTATCATTGCCTCTGGGCTGTTAGGGCTCTAGGGTATAGCTTATAACTCAAGCTCTACCTAAGGGCATTAGCCTTTTGGGCTCTGGAATTCATCTAGACAATTGGGTATTGTGGTTAGGGGGTGACTCTTTTCTCATTTCCCCTCAAAACAGGTCCTGTGCAGCTACAGTCTCATTTTATACCGCGCTGCATCACTACTTGTCTTTGCATTAAGCAGGATATCTGGGAATGGTCTGAGTCTAACTATCAGGGAAGATTCGACCTCACATACTCTTTGTAGCAAGCCTCTCTCTATCCTCGAGATCATTTCATTGTTTATGTATAGGGCTTGCCATTGATCTCGGCGAGCTATCATATCTCATCAAGCTCTAGCCGTTGGATCCCTTAGTTCTGCTTAAGCTTAGCTCTGCTCAAGCTACTCAAGAGGCCCCTCTTTCCCGGTGTTCACTGCCCTATCAAGTTAAAGGGTTTCTACTTCGTGCTTTGTTCATGCATAGCTAGCTATCATCGCCTCTGGGCTGTTGGGGCTCTAGGGTGTAGCTTATAACTCAAGCTCTACCTAAGGGCATTAGCCTTTTGGGCTCTGGAATTCATCTAGACAATTGGGTATTGTGGTTAGGGGGTGACTCTTTTCTCATTTCCCCTCAAAACAGGTCCTGTGCAGCTACAGTCTCATTTTATACCGCGCTGCATCACTACTTGTCTTTGCATTAAGCAGGATATCTGGGAATGGTCTGAGTCTAACTATCAGGGAAGATTCGACCTCACATACTCTTTGTAGCAAGCCTCTCTCTATCCTCGAGATCATTTCATTGTTTATGTATAGGGCTTGCCATTGATCTCGGTGAGCTATCATATCTCATCAAGCTCTAGCCGTTGGATCCCTTAGTTCTGCTTAAGCTTAGCTCTGCTCAAGCTACTCAAGAGGCCCCTCTTTCCCGGTGTTCACTGCCCTATCAAGTTAAAGGGTTTCTACTTCGTGCTTTGTTCATGCATAGCTAGCTATCATCGCCTCTGGGCTGTTGGGGCTCTAGGGTGTAGCTTATAACTCAAGCTCTAGCTGAGGGCATTAGCCTTTTGGGCTCTGGAATTCATCTAGACAATTGGGTATTGTGGTTAGGGGGTGACTCTTTTCTCATTTCCCCTCAAAACAGGTCCTGTGCAGCTACAGTCTCATTTTATACCGCGCTGCATCACTACTTGTCTTTGCATTAAGCAGGATATCTGGGAATGGTCTGAGTCTAACTATCAGGGAAGATTCGACCTCACATACTCTCTGTAGCAAGCTTCTCTCTATCCTCGAGATCATTTCATTGTTTATGTCTAGGGCTTGCCATTGATCTCGGCGAGCTATCATATCTCATCAAGCTCTAGCCGTTGGATCCCTTAGTTATGCTTAAGCTTAGCTCTGCTCAAGCTACTCAAGAGGCCTCTCTTTCCCGGTGTTCACTGCCCTATCAAGTTAAAGGGTTTCTACTTCGTGCTTTGTTCATGCATAGCTAGCTATCATCGCCTCTGGGCTGTTGGGGCTCTAGGGTGTAGCTTATAACTCAAGCTCTAGCTGAGGGCATTAGCCTTTTGGGCTCTGGAATTTATCTAGACAATTGGGTATTGTGGTTAGGGGGTGACTCTTTTCTCATTTCCCCTTAAAACAGGTCCTGTGCAGCTGCAGTCTCATTTTATACCGCGCTGCATCACTACTTGTCTTTGCATTAAGCAGGATATCTGGGAATGGTCTGAGTCTAACTATCAGGGAAGATTCGACCTCACATACTCTCTGTAGCAAGCCTCTCTCTATCCTCGAGATCATTTCATTGTTTATGTCTAGGGCTTGCCATTGATCTCGGTGAGCTATCGTATCTCATCAAGCTCTAGCCGTTGGATCCCTTAGTTCTACTCAAGCTTAGCTCTGCTCAAGCTACTCAAGAGGCCTCTCTTTCCCGGTGTTCACTACCTGCTCTAAGACCATTCTACCACTTACTCATCATGAACAAAATCACAAACTATACTCATACACCCAACATGTCTCATCTAAGACTTTACATATCCATTCAAGCCTTTTACCAAGCCCAATGGCTACCTCCTCAAGCCAAATCCAATCCAAGAGAGCCTGGAACTTTGCTCTGATACCAACACACTTACAGAGCTATCAGACGTATTATCCCCTGGTTCGTGGGTCTTTGACCCGGCCTTCCCAAGGGTTTTGTCGCCTTCCGAGTTTCGAGGGCTTGGTTACCCAGCCTTCGCTCAAGGAAAACGCGCGTCTGGTGGGGGAAGCTTTGCCCCCACTTATAAGGCCTTAGCCCAGGACCTTCCTATCTGATGTGGAACTTTACAAAGAAGCTCACATGAGAGGATGCATGTGATTCATTAAAGAGCAGCACGTGAAGAACAAATTGGAGGCATGTGAGAAGGGCCATTAATCACGCCAATCCATCGAATAAAACGAGCTTCAGCCAATCCATCGGAGGTCCATTCCATATCCATCATCATTCACTCCATCTAGATGCTCCTTCGTCCAATCCCCTCCACGTTGTAACACCATCATTTCTAGCTCATCTCATGCCTTTAGATATTTCATTTTCATGAATCATACAAGCTTTTAAGAAAAAAAGCAATAAAAATAATAAATATTTTCACGTTGCGTCGTGTATAAAAATTTTATTCGGTATCACGTGGATCACATGAGCTCATACATCACATTTTCATATTTAATTATATGGATACAACTCATTTACATCATGAAATGTGGCCTACACCTCAAGAAACTCGAAGGATTGCATGAAATAAACACATTTTCGGCCAACTTTTGCCTCTTTTCTAACCCAACTTCGAAAGATTAGAACTAATTTTAAAAAAATAAAAATCATACATTCTTAGCCATTATGGAAAGCTACAGATGTCTAATTTATACTAAAAATATATCCAAACCACAACACCCATCACAGAGGACGTTTGACATTCAAAATGGTCCGAGGTCAAACTACCACTAGTGCTGTCACAGATTTCTGCAGCAAACTTAAAAAATGTCTAATTAATTCCAAAAAAAATCCAATCTATGTAAATGATCCCAATATAGAAAGCTGTGAATGTTATCTAGAGGGAAAAAATAACTCCAGACCAGGTCAAGGATGCACCAGACCTCTAAATCTAATCAAACAGTAACTGAGGTCGGGTGAAGCTTCTAATACAGGACAGATTCTTTAAAAATTCATATCTCCTTCTCTAGACCTCCAAATGAGATTCTTCTATTTGGAACAAATTATTGGGAATGTATAGTTTCTCTATATAAAATTTCATGGAAATTGGACATCATTTGAGCCTTGTGTGATAGATTTCATTTTCGGACCAATATGAACAGTGACATTACCAAAACCAGAAAATTTGCCAACTTTGAAAATTTATCAAATATTTTGTAGGCCTCAGAAAATTATGTTCTTTAGCTTCCCAAAAAGCTCTCAACAAGCTATAATTTCACACCAAATATCAGATCAAGAAGAGCTCATTTGGACAAAAAGTGATATAGGGTTCCCTTATGATCAATTTGCTCTATATAAGGTACCAAATTGTCCAAATGACTTTTCTTGAATTTTGGCATCTTTTGGGCAAGTCTAAAAACATAATTGGGACTTATGTGAGTGCCCAAATGGTCCCAAATCTCATGCATCTCATTTTGGCTATTCGATCCACAGTTATACACATTTACATTAACTTTTCAAGAACCATAACTTGGCATTATGGACTCAATTTATATTCTAGCATTCACATATCATACTCTTTCATTTATACATCACATAATATCATAATTACACATGTATGAGAGTTCATAGACCATATATATCATTAGATTACATCATTTGACATAAATATGGCCTTAAAGAACTAAAAACTATGCATTATAGTGCTAAGCTCTCTTCTTCAAGGTGGTTGATTTTTATTACCTTGTCCACTTGGTCCACCTAGCATATTAGATCATTGGAGAGAAGGGAATGAGATTCAAAGAATCCCAATAGCTCATGTCCCATTCAATCTTACATAATGGATGCAAAGCAAGTCTTGAAAATGCATGCATGGAGATAATAGATGTTATGAACATTCAAGAAGCAAGTTTGGCATGTGAATAAGTCATATAAGACATCCAAGAGCTTGCCAAGTGGATGGATTGGCCCCACCCTTTTCCTCATGAATTTTGGACTTGCTTCACCCATTCTTTAAGAGATTCTTGGACCCAACCATGCTCTTGGGAGCCCACTTTGCTTTTGGGAGACTCTTTACTTTGTCTCAACTAATCTTAAGGGTTCTTGGCTCATCCTCACCATGGTTAAGAGTTATTGGCCTCTCCACACTCAAGCAAACTCAAACAAACATCATAGCATCATTTAAAAATATAATATGTCATCATGAAATCATGGCATATAAAATCATGCTAGCATACTTTTCATAACTTAAAAATACACATATACACATTTTAAGATAAGATAAACACACATCCATGCATGAGAGAAGGTGGAGAGAGCTACCCTAACCTACTTAGGCTGAGACAAGGAGCATTTTAGACCTTCTTGAAGCTTTCTTTGTTTTCTCGAGGACAGAATCATATGAGGAGCCTCTTAAGGATCTTGGAAGCTCAATTAAACTATTATTTAGGCATAGGAATCATCATACAAAGTCATATTTTACAAGGTGCAATTGAAACCTTAGAAATTGCATCTTGAAATCTAATGATTTTTTGTTAATTCCCTTTGCATATTCTTAATCTCCACACCCTTTTTCCTTAGATTCATCTTTGGTTCTACCTAAAATTCAAGTCCTCCTAGGGTTTCTCATGCTAGGCAAAATAGAGGAGGAGAGGAACTAAAGGTATTAATCATAGGAAGAGAAATTACCTAGTTTTCTTGCTTTTTCCTGCTTTTTCCAAGCTCTGCTTTTCAAATCCAAAATTTCTCCTAAGTTTCTCCCTTAAATCAGATTTGTAAACTTCATTTTAATTAAAGGAAACAAAGGAGAATGAAGGAGAGGAGGTTTAGATGGAAGAAAGCATGAAAAACTACCAAGAAAGCATACCTTAAAGTTTGGATTTCTCCTTCTTCTTCTTCCTCTCTTGTATACCTAAAACCCTAGCTCCCTTCTATGAAATTGGGCAGAAATTTTTTAGTTTAAATGTGGGAGAAAGTGGGGCGCCACCTATATATAAGGGGAGGAGGAAGCATTTTTCAAAAATTTTTATTTTGCCTTTTATTCTTTGTATTTTTGTTTCTCCTTCGTTTTAGCTCCTTTTTTAGAATTGTCTTTTCCATTATGAAATTTAGGTACCCAATTTAGTAAAATGTCTTTGGAATCACTCAAATCAGAGCTAAAACCTTCTCGAACAAATCCGTCAAAGTTCAGGCATAACGACATTAGAAAACATTCCTCGAAGGGCATTTAACTGTCTCGGGGCTTCCCATGGGTTTTAAGGTCTCTGAGAATCCCAGAGAACTCAAAATTTTCATTTAAAAAGCCCTCCTATGTGAATTTCAAAATTTGCTCAAAATTACGAAAATACCATTATGTTTCGTAAGATTTCTGTCAAAATTTGTTTCTTCATTCTAACTCCATTTTTCCTTCCATTTGAGGCTAGGATTCTCTTTTCTAGGAGTCTAGAATATTACTCAAATTTTTTGGGATCTTAACTAATTCATTTCGAGGGACTTGCTTTGAAAACGTGCCCATTTTTATCATTTAATGAAGACCGGATGTTACACACGCCATATTCATTTCCATGCCATTTCCTCCATTTTTCTCACCTCCATCCATTCTCCAATGAAGTATTAGCTCTCAACTTGTGATTAGCTTGGAAGAAGTCCTTAGAGAAACTTGAATCCATGGAGAAGAACACCGAATTTTCGCTAAGATTTTCTTAATTTCCTACACTTTTTCTTTTTCTTGTACATGCTTGGTTAAGTAGTAGTTGATTAGGAATTTGTGTAATTGTAATTAGTGATTGGTTAGACACTAATTAGGAAACCTTTTTGTTGATTAATTGATTGGATTAAACACTGAATTTTGCATTTTCCTTTAATTTCCCATGTATGCCATGAAGATGTTCGATGAAATGCATGAATGAAATTACGTGCCTAATTGTTTGATTTGAGGATTTCCTGGAGTTTGATGGGTTAATCAAACATCTTAAGGTGTTAATTTAGAGGCTAATTGATCAATTAATCATTCAATTTAAGTGTTCATTGATCATAATGACAAGAGTTAGCAATTTGATGCGGGATTGAGGTTTTAATTCAACATTAAATTGTTAGTCTCTTGATTCTTGCGTGGTAACTCCAGATAATTTGTATTGGACACAAATAGGGACTCTTAGACCATAATTAATTACAATTAGATTAGAATAAGGATAGTGGATACCAAGGGATGAATCCAAAGCTAGTCACAAGTCTATCATTCACCTTATAGTTCATGCAATTAGGTAGCAATTAGGAACTTTACTTTAATTTCATTTTACTTAGTTTAATTAAATCAAAAACCCCCTTAATTTAGGTAGTTCTAGAGTCCTTTAATACTTAGAAAACTTAATTAAACATTGAGCTCCATTTCCAAGGAAGATGACCTAGGTTGTGTCACTAACTATAAATTTAATTCAACCTATTTTTATTTTGAAGGTTGTGTGACACGACCATCATAGTACTGTTCTATTAGATTTTTGTGGCTCAATTGATTTTGTTTTGATCAAATTTTTTTTAGCATGTAGTTATGTCTTAATCTTTCCATAAAGTGCTTATTTGCTCGATTTGGAGTTTTTTTAGCTCAAGTTATGATTTTTTGAAGTTTATGGTAGAATCATGGAATTGCATGGAATGGTGTAAATGGACAAGTTTGTAATTTATAACCTTAGACCCGAATTTCATGCTTCTTTTTGTGATGTTTTCTATATGAGCAAGTGTATTAAGGATGAAAGATGAGATGGAGAAGTTGGAATGGTGCGTTTAAGAAAAAATAAGATATTTCCACATTTAATGTTGGTAAATTCTGCTACCAAATGTAATGCCATATTATTTCTAACATTGATTGTAACGCCCGGTACATTGTACAATCACTAGAACATGTCGATTTGAAAAGCAAGTCTCCTGAGATGAGTGATTCAAGGCCAAATAAAATTTGAATAAAATTTTAAATAATAGAAAATAAGGATTTGAGCCTTGAGTTGCCCAAAAACTGAAGTCAGAGCGATTCAAAAAAATTGCCGAAAGGCCAGTGGCATTTTCGTAAATAAGTGTAATTTTGGAAAAACACCTAGGAGGGCTTTTTAAATGAAAATTTTAAGTTGTCCAAGGTTCTCAGAGGCCCCAAAAACCATGGGAAGCCCTGGGACTGGTAAAACCCCTCCGGTGTACTCTTTCTAACGTCAGTTGACCTGAACTTTGA
Organism: Erythrophleum ivorense; assembly: GCA_026724425.1. Lineage (NCBI taxonomy): Eukaryota > Viridiplantae > Streptophyta > Magnoliopsida > Fabales > Fabaceae > Erythrophleum > Erythrophleum ivorense. The sequence goes on along the minus strand of JAIUCV010001738.1, from coordinate 8,355 downwards.
CCAATTTGTTCGGGATGGTTTTAACTCCGATTTGAGTGATTCCAAAGGCATTTTATTAAATTGGGAACCTAAATTTTATGATGGAAAAGACGGTTCTAAAAAAGGAGCTAAAACGAAGCCGAAACGAACTTGCCATTACGGAAGGGCAAAATTGGAATTTATGGTTTCTTGAATGTTCTAAAGAGTTTCACACTTTTCTCCCTTCTTATCCTCTTTAATGAGCACGACCCATTCTGTCCAAAATACAGAAAATCTTCAGCTCTCTTAGGCACACCAAAGGGAGGAGAAAAAGAGGAAGAAAGCTAAGGAGAAACTAGGTAATTTCATGAAATTTCTTGCTCCATCTTCCTCCAATCTTGTTTTCCTCTCTACCCTCCTTTCTTTCCATGGATTTTTTGAATGATTTGGTTCTATTTTTGACCCAGACCTAAGTGGGGAATTTCGAATTTGCTAAGGAAAAGAGAATGAAGGAGAAAGACACTTGAAAGCTCACTTGAACTATAGGTAATCTTTGCTTTTTGTTGCATCTTCTCTTCCCCCTCCCTTTGTGTGTATTTCAGCCAAGAACAGAACCAAAGGAGGGGATGATGTTCTGTCCAAATATAAGGAGGGAACAAGGGTTTTAGGCCATGGGGAGATGGAATATGGCAAGAAAATCTAAGAAAAATCAATAGAAAACAAGTTAGAAAAGTGTAGTGTTTTCTAGGGTTTTGCAAAATCTGATTTTGTGTGAATGTTTCCTTGGCTATTTGAATATTTCCTTGAGCTCCTAAGACCTTTAGAAAGCCTCCCAAGTGGCTCTCCCATCAAGGAAAAATCACAAAGTCTATGAACCTCCATTATGGTACATCTTTTGGCCAAGCTAGGTTCATTAGGCTAGGGGATATTTTAATTTGTTCTAGCCTTATTTTGGGACTTTATATGATGTTAGAAGATGGGAGAAACCATTGGGAAAAATTTAGGAGCCATAGATTGGGAGATGGCCTAATGGTGTCCATAATGGTGCTTTGTGAAGCAACTTGGTTTTCCAATTGTGCAATTGAATGTGTGATGGCTCCAATGACCTTAAATAAGTCCAAGAAGTCTAGAAAGAACAAGAGAATGGAGCCTAGCACTTAAATAATATGAGTTGCTTCAATAGGCCATTTATGGAACCAATATGTCTATTTTGGAACTAAGTGTGTAATAAGTTTTAGTTTAATGTCTTGGCTTGCTTCAAATGTGTAATTGTGTGATGTTTGTAATGTCTAGGCCAAGAGAACCCTACTCCACCTAAGTGCTCTTGTGAAACCAAGGAGGGGAAGGAAATTGCAAAGTGAGCTTGCATACATAAAAAGGTAGCTCTCTACCTCATTCTCTTTGCATTCTTGTGTGCATATGTATGTCTTAGTGTGCTTGCATGCATTCTTGATGCTTGATAATATGCCACTTGATCCTTGTTGTGCATTGGTACCAATGTGTTGTCTTGAATGACTATGGTTGTGGAAAGAGCCCATAAGGGTGAGGTGATGCCAAAAGTCCCTTGATGAAGATGAGGAGATGCCAAAAGTCTTATGGCATGGGTGAGACAAGGCCAAAAGTCCCTTGAATGGGTGAGGCAAAGTCAAAAGTCCCTAGGCCAAGAGTGAGGCAAATCCAAAAGTCCTAGAAATGGGGTGAGGGTAAACCAAAAGTCCCTAGAGCATGAAAGTAAGCTTGACATGTGAATGTAGCATGGAATGGAATTTATTGCACACTTTATGCTTATATGGTTATGCATTTGGTATATGTATGCCTTGAATGTGGTGTGAATGGGTGTGTGAGCTATTGAGATTCTTGGAATCTCACCCCCCTTTCCCCTTCTTCCTTGAATTGTCTAGGTGGTGTTCCAAGTCAAGGAGATGCAAGCCAAGAACATTGAACATCTTTGTTTTGGTGTATTATGTACTTTAAATGGTGGTTAAATGTCAAAGTAATGATGTATGTAATATTTTTGTGATGTAAGACCATGGACAAGTGTAAAATGATGTATGAATATGATGTAGACTTTATATGACACTAAATCAATAGTATTGTACAAATTGGCTCTTGGATGGCTTGATGTAACTATGCATAAATAGATGTTGAGAGACCAAAATGAGTTGCATGAGGTTTGGGATCACTTGGGCAGTCTCCAAAAGTCATATTTGTGCTTTGAAACTTGCTCAAGGGGTGCCAAATCCAAGAAGAGGCCATTTGGTGCAAAGTGACTCTTGGTAGGAAGCAAAAATGACCATTTCATGAGGCTATGTCACTTTTTGTCCAAATGAACTCTTCTTGATCTAAAATTTGACATACATCTAGAGCTTATTGAGATATTTTTAAAAAGCTAAAGTTGGTAATTTTTGGAGGTCTGTGGAATATTTAGCGAATTGTTGAAATTAAAAAAATTTCTGGTTTTGGTCTTTGGTACTGTAGCACTGGTCCCGAAATTGAATTCTGTCACTCATGGAACAAATGATGTCCAATTGCCACGAAATTTCATACAGAGAAACTAGACAGTCACAGTGACTTGTTCCAATAGAAATCACCTCATTTGGAGTTCTAGAGAGGGAGATATGAATTTTTGAACATTCTGTCCAGTATCAGGACCCTTACCCGACCTGATGTACTATTCTATTAAATTTTGAGACTTTGGGTGCCTGAAATGGTCTAAAATATTTTTCCCCTCTAGCTAACATCCACAGATTTCCATATTGGTATCATTTGCATGGATTATATTTTTGTGGAATTAATTGGAGATTTTCAAAGTTTGCTGCAGAATCTGTGACAGCATCAGGAGGCAGTTTGACCCCTGGACATTTTCGGATGTCAAACGCCCTCTGTGATGGGTGTTAGGGTCTGTAAATATTTTTAATGTGAATTAGACATCCGTAGATTTACAGAATGGCCAAGAATGTGTGATTTTGATTTTTCTAAAATTAGTTATCATTTTTTGAAAATGTACCAGAAAGGGGCCAAATCTGGCCGAAAATAAACCTCTATATTCTACGTTCCATTTCCGTTTCCATGAGTTGTGGGCATGATTTTATGATGTAAATGAGTTGTATGTATGTAATTAAATATGAGAATGTGATATATGAACTCATATGGTCCGCATGACACCGAATGGAATTTTCATACGCTACGCAATGTGAAATAAGGCATTATTTTAATACCATCTTCCATTCCCTTTTGTGCAATTCATCATGGGAAACTTAGAAATGATAGGAAGCAAGTTAGAAATATATGGTGTTACATTGATCCCCTTCTTGCAAATGAGATTATACAATTCATCAAAGAAATCTCAATAAAATACATTAAAATAATGAATTAAATTGTGTTGCGTAGTGGATAAACTTTTTATTTCGCGTCTCTGGAGCCCCATGAACTCACCAACAACATTCTCTAATTATTTTCCATTCATACAAGTCATAACATTCTTAAAACTTAGCACAAACCACGGATCAAGAGCCAAAACTCCAAAATAATCATGTTTTGCCTCCGGTTCTAAGGTGGCAGAATTTGCAAGAACTTTGAAAAATCATAACCAATTATAGGAAAATCAAAATTAAGCAAACTATAGCTTGTTGGAAAGCTATAGGTGTTAACTTCACATTAAAAATAATTCCCAGCTACGAAAATCTCATCTAAGCCACATTTGACAATATAAAAGGTAGAGAGGTCGAGCTACCCATAAATCTAATGCAGCTTACTAATATAAATATTGGAAATTCATAATTAATTCCAAAAAAATCCAATCCATGCAATTTGTACCAATTTGGAAAGTTACAAATGTTAACTAGAGGGAACAAATGGCTCCTAACCAATCCAAGAGCATTCAAAGCCCAAAAATCAATCAAACAATAACACAGGTCTAACTAGGCACTTGGTACTGGATAGTAACTTCAAAAATTCATATTTCCCTCTCTAGACATCCAAATGAGGTACTTCCAGTTGATACAAGTCACTGGAAAGGTTTACTTTTTCCTTGTAAACTTTCATGGGAATTGGACGTTGTTTGTCCTATGATTGACATAGATTTACTTTTGGATCAATTGCACAGTACCAATGGCTAAACCAAAAAATTTTTTCAACTTCAAAAATTCGCCAAATATTCCATAGACCTCCAAATAATACCCACTTTAGCTTCCCAAAAAGCTCTCAACAAGTTCTAGATGCATACCAAATTTCAGACCAAGAAGAGCTCATTTGGATAGAAAGTGACATAGCCCACCAAAATGGTCATTTTTGCTCCATATGATATACCAAATTTATCCAAATGGCCTCTTTTAATGTTTGGCACCTCTTGGGCAAGTTTAAAAGCATGAACATAACTTGTGTGAACTGCTCAAGTGGTCCTAAACCCCATGCATTTTAATTTGGCCACTCCACATCCAATAATACACGTTTAACCATAACCACACAAGAGGCAAATTCCATGATTTCATTGATTTAGGGCTACATAAAGTATCTATTCATCATTTTACCTTGGCTCTTAGCCTTACATCTCAAAAATAATATGTACAAGTATATTTTGATGTCCAACTACACTTAAAATTGCATAATAGACAAATGCAATTTGTAACACCATAAATTTCTAGCTCATTTCATGTTAGATCTATGACTCACATCATACAACTCACATAAGAGGCAAAATAATGATATTAAAATAATGCATTATTTAGTGTTACGTCGCGTATAAATTTTTTGTTCAGTATTCCATGGATCATGTGAGCTCATGTATCACATTCTCATATTTAATTACATGGATACAACTCATTTCCATCATCAAATTTGGCCCACAACTAGTGAAAACCAAAGGGAAGCATAAAACACATATATGCATTTTCAGCTAGAATTTTCTCACTTCTGTCGCAAAATTTGAAAAATCATAACTAATTTTAGCAAAATTGAAATAATGAATTCTTGGCCATTCTAGAAAGCTACACATGTCTACTTTATGGTAAAAATATGTCTAGGTTATGAGACATAACACATAAGATGTTTGACATTAGAAAAGGTCCAGAGGTCTGGCTATCCACTGGTGTTGTCACAGGTTTCTGCAGCAAATTTTAAAAATGTTCAATTAATTCCACAAAAATCTAATCCATGAAAATGATACTAATATGGAAAGTTACAAATGTTAGATAGAAGGGAAAAATAACTCCAGACTAGTTCAAGTATGTCCAGACCTCGAAACTTAATCAAACAGTACCTGAGGTCAATTGGGGCGCCTAATACTGGGCAGAATTTTTAAAACTTTATATCTCCTTCTCTAGATTCCAAATGAGGTGGTTTCAATTCATACAAGCCATTGGTAATGTCTAGTTTCTCCATATAAATTTTTGTGGCAATTGGACACCATTTGAGCCCTGTGTGATAGAAATCATTTTCAAACCAAGTGAACAGTACATCAAATCAAAACCAAAATTTTTGCCAACTTTGAAAACTCATCAAATATTCTCTAGACCTCTGAAAATTCTGTTCTTTAGCATCCCAAAAAACCCTCAATAAGGTCTAATTGCATGCCAAATCTTAGATCAAGAAAAGCTCATTTGGATAAAAAGTGGTATAGATTTCTAATATGATCAATTTATGCTCCATATAGGATACCAAAATGTCTAAATGGTTTTCCTTGATATTTGGCACCTTTAGGGCAAGTCTAAAAGTATAATTAGAACTTGTATGAGCTGCCCAAATGGTCCCAAACCTCATGCATCTCAATTTGGCTATTTCACTTCCATTTATACATGCATTTCCAAGATGCTAGTTGGCCAATACATGTCCCAAATGCACATTTTCCTACATATAGCTTTAGCTCTCATTCATACATGATACATTAACATATTTACACATGCTCATATGGTTACATAACAATTTCATCAAGGGATTACATCATATGCCATGTATATGGCTAAAAAGGAAGTAAAACTAGGCATATTCATATACTTTGATGTCAATCTTCTTTTTCTAGGCTTGGTGGCCTCTATTACCTTGCTCAATTGTTTCACCTAGTATGTTAAGACATTAGAGAGGATGGGATGAGATTCAAAGAATCTCAATAGCTCATCTCCCATTCAATCATACATAAAGCATGCAAAATAAGTCTTACAAATGCATGCATGGGCATATTAACATATGCAAACATTCAAGAAGCATTTTCAACATTTGAACAAGTCATACATAGCATACAAAGGCTTGCCAAACAAGTGGATTAGCCCAGTCATTTACTTGTGAATTTTGGACTTACCTAACCCATTTGTTAAGAGGTTCTTGGACTCAACCTTGCTCTTGGGAGTCAACCTCACTTTTGGGAGACTTTTTACTTTGTCTTAACTAATCTTAAGTTCTTAGCTCATCCTCACCATGGCTAAAGGGTTCTTGGCTTCACCACACTCAAGCAAACTAAAGCAAACATCATAGACATTATTTAGAAACATAATGCATCATCATAGTACCATGGCATATAAAATCATGTTAGAATACTTTTTATAGCTCAAAACACACATACACACATTCAAGACAATGTAGGCACACTTCTATGCATGTGAGAAGGTGGAGAGAGCTACCTTGCTATTTGTATACTTTTTCCTTAAGCCTTGAATCCTCTCCCTTGACCTCACACACCCAAGAAGGTGGAGATCACTTTTCTTGGCCTAGACACATTATATGGAAGCTAATTATACTCTTGAATTAAATTCTAAGGCCACACAATCACTAGAAAAGCTAGGTGACTCATAAGGCTCTTTTATGGTTCCATAATGCACTTAATGAAGCAACCTTAAGAAAACATCATCTTGACTACATTTTATCTACTCATTTATAATTCTTGACTCTATTTAAACCTCTTGGAGTCATCACACAATCAATTCTAGGAGCCTACCTAGGTGTTGCTTCTTTAAGCCATGTTATGGAATATATAAGGCCATCTCACTATCTATGGTTTCTAAAATTTTTCCAAGGCTTCCTCTCATATTCTCCCACCATACATGATGCAAAACTAAGCTTAAAAGGAATTAAAACACTCTCTAGGTACATGAACTCTCCTTGGCCAAAGCTATGCTTCTATAAGGCACCAATGGAGTTTCCTTATTTCCTTTGATGGGAGAAACATGTAGGAAGCTCTCTTGGTGTCTTAGGAACTCATATGAACACTTAAACATCATAAAATATGGCTAAGGTTCATGATAGAGTTCAAGGTGCAATCAAAACCCTAAATTCCATAACTTGCGTTCTAAAGCTCTTTTTTGAATTCTAGTTATATATTCTTAATCCTCACACTCTTTAACCTTTGGTTCCATCAAGAACACATAAAGAAAAACTCTCCTCCTCACTTTCTCTCTCTAGATCTAAGCTTAAATCACTTAGAAAAATAAGATTTTGCAAGTGTTTCAAGTGAAGTCTTACCTTAAAATAGAGTTCTTTTCGCGTAGATTATTTTCAACTGATTAATTTCTTGAAAAGAGTTACTTTTTGGCTTGGGTTAGACCTGAATCTTCAAGTTTTTAAGAAAAAAAAATCACCATTAGAGAGCTCTTAGAGAGAGGAACAACTTTCCTAACTGGCACGCGATGAAACGGGTTGTTTACTTACCTAAACAGAAGCTTAAACTTCTCTCTCCCCCCTCTTAATGTCACACCATTGCTACCCATTTTTCTACAAATGGAAGTTTGGAGAAGGTGAAGAGGTGTAATCTTACTTAAGAAGCCTCTTTTATAATTTTTCAAAATGATTATTTTGCCCTTACGCTCTTGTTTGCTCCATTTAGACTCATTTTAACTCCTTTTTGAGATTCGTCTTTTTCATCATAAAATTTAGGTTCCTAATTTAGCAAAATGCCTTTGGAATCACTCAAATCAGAGCTAAAACCTTCCCAAAAGGATCCGTCAAAGTTTAGGTATACTAACATTGGAAAACGTCTATCGGAGGAGTTTTAACTGTCCTGAGGCTTTCTATGGTTTTTAGGGCCTCTGAGAACCCCAAAGAATTCAAAACTTTCATTTAAAAAGCCCTCCTGTGTAAATTCCAAACTTTTCTTAAAATGACAAAAATACCTTTAATTTCGTCAATCTTTCATCGCAATTTGTTTATTCATTTTAGCTCCATTTTTCTTTCCATCTGAGCTTGAGATTCTCATTTTTAGGAGTCTAAAATGCTTCCCAAATTTTTTGGGACCTTAACTAAGTCATTTTGGGGTACTTCCTTTTATATCTAGTGAATTTTGTTTGTTGACGAAAAAATTGTACGTTACGTTTCTCATGTTTTCTCTCATTTTCAAAGAATCGGATATTACACAATCTCTCAAGGTCTTTGGCTTGCACTCCTTGCTTCTTGAACATCACCTAAGCATTTCAA